>NDXB01003594.1:0-66818 GCA_002631895.1 Agapornis roseicollis | reverse complement strand
AAATAATATAATATAATATAATATAATATAATATAGAGCAATTTTGCTGCAGGTACAGACCATGTCTACTGCTCAGACTCTCATATGGACTCTGGTAGACTGAGAGGATTCTAAAGTGTACATCTGTTGACATGCTGCAGATGTCTATAGATCTCTAACCCCAGAGGGCTTAGCGATAAGAGACTAAAAGTCCCAAAGTCTGTAGAAGAAAATGTTCTGACCAGTTCTGACATGACCACCCCATGTTCTGACCAGTGTGTGTTCACTGTCTGATCCGCATTTCATCTTTCACCACTTTGGACTGCAAGAAGCTGCGATTGCAATCTGCCCTCCTGTGGTCGGGATGATTTATATATATTGTCCTGGAATTATGACTTGCCCCAATAGCAAATGGAATGATATCAGCTGGACATAATCCTGCGTGAGCTTAGTTTCAATTGCCCAGCAAGGTGTCCTGAGTGGTACGAGAGAAGTCACATCACTTCTGTCCCTTCTTTCCTAACATTTAATGGCAAACTTGATTCTGGGATTCATGCTAGATTGCTGTGAGGGATGATACTTACTAGAATGATTCAGGGTCTGGAGCATCACTCCTGTGAAGAAAGGCTAAAGGACCTGGTGCTGTTCAGCCCAGAGAAGAGTAGGCCCAGGTGGGATCTGATCAATGTGTATGAGTATCTGAAGAGAGGGTGTCAAAAGGATGGGGCCAGGCTCTTTCTAGTGGTACCAGACAATGGCACAAGGGTCAATGGGCATAAACCGAACCACAGGAAGTTCTACCTGAATATGAGGAAGAGCTTCTTCGCTGTGAGGGTGACCGAGCATTGGAACAGGTTGCCCAGAGGGATTGTGGAGACTCCTTCAAGAGCCACCTAAACGTGATCCAGAGCAACGTGCTGTGGGTGACCCTGCTTGAGCAGGAAGGTTGGACTAGATGAGCTCTGTGGCCTCTTTCAGCCTCTTTCACTCTGGGAGTCTGAGATTCTGGGATGGTGATGAAAACTCTCTGGGTTAGGTAGTCCAGTCAGTAGGGCTGGTGCATTTCACCAGAGCAGGGGAAATGCAAGGAAAATGATAGCATCTGTCTGTTTTCCCTTATCCCAGCTTTAAAACATCAAAGCACTGCTCTCCAAAACTCATACAGCTTTAAAATCTTTTTTTTTCTGTGTAAATCTGCTGAATTTGTGCATATTTGCGTGTTTATCTGCTCTCTCCAGCCAGCAGGACTGGAAACTGGAGTAGGCAGAGTCTAAAAGATGGAGTATTAGAAAGCAGAAGGAAATAATGCTGCGTTTCACTGGGTAGGATCATTGCATTCAAAGCCATTATTTCTCCTTATTAAACTACTGAGCTTTTTGACTGCAGTAGGCAGTGCCACACTCCCTGTACCCGGTAATCCCAAATAGGTCTTACTTAAAAGCAGAGAAAACATTTTAACATGGGAGTCTCACAATTGGCCATTCCATTCTTTTCTATCAAAACTTGCATTTCATCACTCACAAAAGGCATGAAAAAACAATTTCACAAGGCATATTTCTTAAAGCAACATCTAATTGCTTGCAAACAGGGACTTCAGATCAGAAGTGCCTCCTTCAATTATACAGCAACAGGATTGCGGAATTAGAACACGATGTATATTACTTACTTGACAGATCAATAAGAAAATAAACAAGCAGCAGAAGATGGGTCCCATGGTGATGCCAAGTCCACTCTTAGGATGAATTTTATAGGCTTTATAACACCAGAATTTATGTTACAGCATCTTAATTAGAGCAGCACTTCCAATGCTGCCCTGTGTTTATGTAAGTTGTTGGTTCCTGTAGATGGGACAGCCAGGTGGAATCACTGCTCTTCCTGGTGCTCTTTATAGCTATAAAGAGCTGCTCTCTTGCAGCTTTGGCTACTGTTAAAGAGAAGATGAGACAGGAAAGTAAAGTTAGGTGTGAAGATGAGATGAGAAATGCTGAGATTTTGATGGGTTTTTCTGTTTCTGAGAACAGAACAAAAACAAGGATATTTAAAAATGCACACTTTAACTGATAGCAGAAACGTGGAACAGAGCTTGCGACATTTCCATTGCACTGTCAATCCTTGAAGGTGTTTCTTGCCTCTGTAATACGGCTGTAGGTGAAATTTTGAGACAAATGGCATTTAGAATGAAAAAAACCCCAAACCCTGCAGATCTTTGTGAAAATCGGAAGAGGTTTTTAAAGAATTTCTGATTGTTCACCTTTAAACGGGGGCTCAGATTCATCTGTCAAAAGAATCTGTCCTCATAAATGGCTGTTTTTTGAAGAAGCCATCATTTGCTACTTAGAGCCAATGGCAGGGGAGGGATTTGGAGGTCACTGAGCAGTGTCACTAAAGAATTAAACACGAACAGGATTCATTCGGTGTATATGGAGTGCTTTATCTGTAATCTAAACCCAAATTTTACACATGCTTCCTAAACTTTACTGCACCTATTTCCTAAAAGAATAAACAATATTTTTCAGTTCTAGCCCTACAATAGTTTGTTATAGTAGAAAACAGTGTAGGGGGTTGTCAAATGAAAAGATATGCCCGTGCCACATTAATATACAGGCATTTCTTTTAGTGCTATAGCCATTATGTAGTTCAGAACAGCCAGGCACCTAAGAAGGAAGAAAGTCTTTTGGCTGACCCAGGGAATCCAGGTACTTTGAATGTTTGCCCAGAATAACTGCAGGCAACAAGGCAGGATTATTGACTGAGTTTGTAGAGAGGAAGGGATTGGGAAAGGGCTCTGGAAAGTAGGTAATTTCTGTCAGTGTCAGCAATTTCTCTTCCCCTGGGGGCTCAGGCATTTGCAGGGCAATCGTACCTACTGCTCCTGGCTTGCAGAGATCCTAATGGAGTTTTGTTTCCCAGGGGACAAGCAGGTGGATGGGCATGATCCAGGATGGATCAAAGATGTGACTGCACTGACGATCTGGTGGTGGAAAGAGTCTTGATGTTTCCTCTATGTGCCAGTAGTCGCAGAAATGTCAGTCTCGAGTCTGTTCCAGGATCTGAACCTGAGCAGTGATCAGGTTTGTTTAGTTCAGCCTTTTTGGTCCTGAAGTGCAGGTTCTCCGTGTTTGGAAGTGTTTGTTGGTGGGGTCCCAGCCCGACTTCTTCACTTGTTGTGCCGCTGAAGGTTGTGTCTCATACAGAGATGGCAGGGGATGCTGGGTGCTAGTCGCTGGCTCTCTGATACAGTCAAGGAGGTTTCTCCTGCAGACAAACAGCTCTGCCCTGGGGGGTCTCAGGCAGGGTTGTCTGCTTGGGCCACATGAGGAGAGGATATAAGGAACAGGATAGTCCAGACAAGGGCCAGGGCCACAGCAAGCCCAGCGCTGTTGTAAGCACTGGCTGAGCACCTTGGGACTGTGCAATTCCCCAAGACATTCCCACATCCCCATGCTAGTTTTGGCTGTGCTACAGCAGCTATCTAGCAGACCTTGCATCCTCTTATGGAGTCTGTCTTCTCTTGGCATCTGAAGCTTTGCTGCTCTGAGGTAGGGGCAGGAATTTACTCCTATTAACAATTGTTTCCCTGTGGGGTAGCAATCCAGACATACCTGTAGTTTCTTTCCTTGCATCAACTGCTTCCCCTATCACTTGAGGCAGACCCATCTGCCAACAGACCTCTTTACTCCGTCAGCACCAAGTGATGCTGAAAACAGCCACTGACCACATAGCATTACTCCTGCACCTGCAGCGTCTCTTGGATTCTGTGGGCACTAGGAATGTTCAGACTCCTTCACATGACCAATCTCAATTCCTCTTCTAGCAACACCCCTTCATCCAGTGGGAGCCATCCATCAGTGATAGGAGCCTTTTTATGGAACTGAGATTTGAGCTGGAGTGGTGAATTTGCCCTCATGTAACAACCATCTTCCTCCCTCTTGCAGTGAAGATTGCCTTTTGGGCTGGTTGAGTAAGAGCCAAGGTGCAGATTTACATGTACAAATACCTAGACAGACAGAGTGGAAATCTCACAATATTTGATTAACCTGAATTATTTGCTTTCATAAACAAGTAGGTTTTGAAGATCTCTCCAGGACTGCAAATGATTTTGGCAATTATCTCAGAGAGATAATTACAGATTTCAAAGGAGGATGCTCTAACAGGGATAAGGGAGTATACAAGGTGACCTCCTGCAGTAATCCACCATGAAGATTAGGGAGGAAGACATCAAAAGGCGCTGGGTTTATTGATGCAATTTCTATTAACAGGATTAGTGGTGATAGCAGGGAAAGAAGTGCCCCAGACAAGAGACATTTCTCTTCAGAGATCTGGAAACAGTGGTCATGTTCAGTATCCTTTCTGCATGAAACACGACCTGGGCGAGAGGCTGGTGCCCTTGGTCCTCACCTCATAGGAGATGGTGGTAGAGTGCTCCTGCTGAGGATAAGATAGTGAGAGCTGTGTGGCAGGCTTGTTAAACTCCCCAGAGCAAGGAGACAGAGGTGTGAGGTGTGAGCCTTGGCACCGTGACTGTCCTCCTCCCAGCACTAAGGAGTTTTCGTCATCCATTCCTCTTGTCTGCCCCATTACAAGAATGCAAAGGCTGGGCCCCCTCTGAGACAGTTGTTATTTCAGTACATGTTCTTTAATAGGAGAGCAAGAAAGGTTCTGGAGATAGATAGCAAATAAACAGGTTATGTCCCTGAAACCTGTGGTTCCGTGCTTGCCTACCCACAGGCTGGGTTTATGTGACCTTATCAGCTATGCAGTGTCCTAGAAAACTAAAGCAGCTCAGAAAACTGAGCTACAATAGCATCCTATGTGTTGGCTTAAAGATCCTTGCAAAGTCATGTGAGAGTGACCTTAGGTGCTGTGGTGAGCATGGTCTCTTTAGCCAGGGGATGAAGAAGACACATTAAAAGGGCAAAAAAGAGGGGAAAAGGAAAAGACTGTAGAAAAAAACCAGCAGAAGTGCAGGGTCCATAGGCCAGGACAGACAGCAGGAGATAGGGGAGATCTGCAGGGCTGCTGACCCAGCTGTGCAGGGGAAAGCCTCTGTGCACTCTCCTAATTTTCATTTAAAACCAGACTATTCCAAAGATAAGGAAAAAGAGAGGTCTTGGAAGTGTCATACCCTGTGTCATACCTGCACAGGGAAGGAGGAGGAAGCAGGCGTTAGCACTGTGATGGCTCTGTGTCAAGGATCCTTCGTATCTCTGCGTGGGAGGCCTGTGTGCTGGACCCAGCTCACTGTGACTGCTCAGAAATGGGGCAAGCAAGAGGAACTGTTATAGGAAATGTGGATTCCTGGTGAAAAGCTGAAAATGAGACACATTTGTCTGAAGACCATTTTCTGGAAAAAAAAAATATCCCTTTCTTATCCCAGAAAATTAAAACTGGAAAAAAGGAAAGGTTTCAAAGGAGAGAATGCGTCATCCCTGTTCATCACCCCACCTTGCTTCTTTGCTTACAGTCCACTCTACAAGGGCCAGAGTGGTGAATCCTGGCATGATGTGCCTTCCTGCAGGATGCTGAGGTCACTCTCCTCTTCTGTCTCGTCAGTCGCCATGATGATTGGGACCATTTAATATGCAATTAGAAGGAAAGGGGCCTGGGACAAGGGCTTATAGGGCCAGGCCAAGGGCAATGGCTTGAACCTGCCCGAGGGGAGACTGAGCTGAGCTCTGAGGCAGAAGCTGTTCCCTGTGAGGGTGCTGAGGCGCTGGCCCAGGGTGATGGCCCAGAGAAGCTGTGGCTGCCCCATTCCTGGCAGTGCTCAAGGCCAGGTTGGACATGAATCGAAAGAAGCACAAGAGAAGGCTTGCAGGTAATGCCAGACTGCTTGTTTACTCCAGGCTGCCATTGCCAAACAGCACTAACTGGGAGGCAGGTCATGGTTGTCCATTCCTCTGGTCTGACTGTGCAGAGCACCCATGCACATGCCGTTTGCCTCAAGTATATTTCAAGCAATGAAAGCTTACTACTTCCTTCTGAGAAAAATGCTCAAAAATGATGTGCTTGTCTCTCCCTGAAACAACGCAAACTCTAAATTCAGATAAGATGTGAACTTAGAATTAAAGGTAAGAAAATGAAGTAAAATAAAGCACAATATTTTTACCAGCCATACAAGAAGAGAATTTGCAAAACAGAATATGCTATTATCTTCATTGCATGACTGAGACTCCTGCAGAATTTAGTACTGTGCAAATCTGTCATGAAAGGCTTGATTTTATACCTAAAGCTTCCTGCTGCACAAGAACCCGGGATTATTGACCCCTGAATCATGCTATAATGGCATAAATATTGACAGTCATGGAGGTAAACATCAGGGTTTATTGACCAAGGTGCAGTAGCTATCCAGGTTTACAGAACTAGAAGGAATAGTAAAACATGTTTCATGAGACAGGCTGTCAATATAAGGCTTTTTATCACTTTATCTGGAAATGTCTGCCCTGGGGTTTCACATGGAGAGAGCTCATCCCCATTGCTGGGACACCACGCTCTCAGGAGGAGCTACACTTACACCATCTGAGCCTGTTACCCCTCATTGACTCATGACAACACATGCAAACATGGTGCCTTATACATGGTACCTCATACATGGTACTACCTAATGCAGGGTAACAGAAGAGAAAATTCTCAAGACTGAAGAAGGAAAAGTCGTGTACCTTCAGACTCCTACCCATGTGCACACTGTGATCCAAATGGCAATTAGGGAAACCTGGGTGGCAATTATTAGCCCAGCATTCCATTCCATACCTCACATCTGCTCTTCAAACCACATACCTATTTATACACCACTTCTGGAAGCTTATGTAAACTCCACTTCCCACTTTGCTTGTGAGTGCACACAGGAAGGATTTCTGGGTCATGATCCGTTCTTTTTCAGAGCAGAAGCCAATAACTGATGCAGTTCAGAGAGAACATTCTCCCCAGGCACTTTATTTGATAATTATCCTCCATAGGGTTCCTCATCTGTCGTCGGCCTCCGTTCGGAGAGGAATGCAAGCTGGAGGGAGTCCTGTTGCAATCAGGTCTAGTGATACCAGTTATTTCAGGTCCTGCATGACTACCTTTCTTGAAGCCTTTCGTCTTCTGAGGAGGCTGTAAAGAGATGTTATTGCTTGTCACCATGACTCCTTCCAGACAGTCCTGACTCAGGCTTTTCCTACTCTAAAAGAGATATTTAGCTTAGCCGATGCCTAAATGCCTCCTGCATCCCTCATCCATCCAGAAGCATTTCCTGTGTCTCAACGTATCAGCGGTCTGAGATCTTGTTTCACTGCAATTTTTCCTTTTGATGGAGGGGGGACTGAACTCAAATGTGAGGAGGTAGAGCAAAGACCTCTCATTTTGCACAGCAGTTCTCCTGTCACCCATTACTAAAGCTACTCAAACACATGCATAGCTATATGAGATTCATAGTGGTGGAAGCTCTCACAGTGTCAGGTATTTCATTTCTGCCCATGGACTCTGATGGTGGAGTAGTCAGCGTGGAAACCCTCCCTGCCTCCCTCCTTCACTTTCTGTTACAGATTGTCACTACCTATTTGCACTGGTAGCAGACATCCTATGCAGAGATATTCAAGAAGATGGCCTGTGAGCTCTGGGGTGTGAAAGAAAGAAAACAGAGGACACTTACATGCCTGGCTTCCTGAGGCAGCTCCACTATCTTACTGATACTCAGCACACATCCATTCTCATTTCATGAGAAAAACTTCTCCTGAATTAATGCAAATTCAGGGAGGGCAATGAATATTCAACAACTTCCAAAAAGGAAAAGGGAAACACAATGAAATTTCAGGCTGAATATTAAGCAATAATTCCTATTAATTAAAATCAGGCTTCAAGGATTTGAACAGAGATCATAGTCAGCAGTAGTTAGATGGAACCAAATGAATATTCAGCATCTCTTACTCCTATGATTCAAACTCTCACTGAGCTGTGTAAGGTTCTGACTCTGCACCAGCCAGAGTAGTAGTCTCAATTTGAAATATTTTATGAGATTCTTCTTACAGGAAATGGCAGGATCAGTCTCATTATTGCTGAAACGTATCTTGGCAGATGAACCGCTTCATTACAGCAAAATAGGCCCTAGAATTAGTTGATTATTAGCTTTTAGAATGCTTTGCATTTAGTTTAGTTCATTGTCCACATTCCTGTTTTTCTGCTGAGGTGCTAGAGTCACTAATCTGTCAAATTAATGTGCTTTTCAACAAATTCTTTGGTCATACATGGCAAAGATGGTGTGGCAACGTAAAGACTCTCTTGTAGGAGTATTGTTTGGCTCAAGAAAGTGCTGGATCATATTTAAGTACCAGGCTGCAAAGGACTCAAAAAGGAAGAAACGAGAAAATCCTCATTAGTATTAAGTCAAATATGCTTGCACCACGGTGTTCATAGCTAGTAGCTCTGAACGTTAGCACATACTGGACTCAAAGGCAATCTCAGCTTCAGGACTTCTGATGTGCATTGCTATTTCTATTTCCATTGCCGTTGCTATCAACATCAGTATTTTAACTCTGCTGTGCCTTCCCCCCATGAATTGTTACTATTCCCCACATTTGTTATTAAGTCTGACATGAAACCTTCCTGTTACAATTGCGTAATGTCTAGGACAGATCCTGTAGTGGGAAAAGATTCAGATCTGTTGGAATTTCTTCTTCAGCCAATATTAACCATTTTTTAGAGAACAGAACATGCTTGGAACTATATGACCTTAAGGTCCTTTCCAACCCTAACTATTCTATGATTCTATGCTTTGTCCTTTAGTCCGGTTTTCCGTTACAGTTGTTCAGCTCATAGGAAGTAATAAAACATTAATTGTTTTCTTGCTTTTGCTATAATTTATTTTGACATTAACATTTGCCCTGCAGCTACCATGAAGTAGAGCTCTAAGTTCACTGTAAGGACCCAGTAGGATATGTCCTTGAACTTAAAAGTTTAAGCCAAACACATTTGGGTAGTTCAATGGATACCTGTCTCATAATTTTGAGGTGGTCAGTGGATCCCTTACACTGATGGACTATGTAATGCAGAACAGGTGAGACACAGTTGTGCATTAAAGCTTCTGTTGAACTGGACACTCATTGAAGGAAGGAGCCATCAGATCTTATCTTCTTACAACATGATCTTAAACCTGAGCTGTGAGGTCTGTGATCCCACCTTGATGCTGGCTGACAACTGTTGCGGACAGATGATGTTTGAACATGCCAAAGAATAAAAGAAGAATGAATCAGGCAGGTGAACCTCCTCGCCTGTTTCTCTTTTTCTTAAACGTCACCAAACGAGGTCCCAAACACAGAATTAAAGCCTGGTGCTGAATTTGTATTTGCTTCCATCAGTACAGTCATGGTTCACTCCAGCTCAGCCACACAGCACATGTGGTCCCGTTACTTACAGGGCGAACTCCCACTGCACTATAATATCTGTGCTAACGAAGTGCAAGGTATCTGGTTCATGATGTTTGACCTTGGCATACTCTTGGATTTGAAAAGCTGCCTAACACCACTGGTTTGACAAATTAGTTCTAAAATTAATTAGCATTCTAGGGGTAATGCAGAGTTCCTCTCTTGCACTGAAAGGTTCTTGCTTCCTTCTTGGTGAATTGATCCTTTTAATACTCAGGTTTGACTTTAGTCATTCTGTGGAATGACCCCAAATCTCTTCAGGGGCTTTCATTAAAGACGCATGGCTCCTCCTCAAAAAATTGCTATTCCTGTGCTGAGCAATACTTCAGTGCTGCAACTCTGCTTAACCAGTTTGCGGTGTCATCCATCCATCCCGCTTTGGGGCCACATGTTTCTAACGACAGAAAGTGCTAAGTTTAGGTATTCTCATTCAGAGGAATCAAGCAACCTACCCAGCAATAACTGCAGCAGAGGACCCTGCTGGCATAGCTTGGGAAAAGATGCACATCCCACTCACAGATGCAAAGTATCTTGAAAGCTTTTGTGAGCTGGTGAAGATCAAAGAAGTTTGGTTGCATAAATGGTAATATTCCTGGAATACTAAATGGGATAAAGGGAATGTAACATTGCAAATGGAGGAAACTGTAAATGAGGAGCATTGAACAATCCCCCCTAATGCATCTGCCTCGAGCTCACTGACCTCAGCCATTGGATGTTCCTGTGGAGAAGGTGACCCTGTTGCCCAGAGCCCACAGGACTGACCTGTTGCTTAACATGTTGACTGTTATCCCATATCCCCAAAACTGTTTATTGTGGCAGGTGAAAGAAATACATAGAGTCTCTCATTTAATCTAGAGCTGGAAACCAGCACAGGCTGGAGGGGTTAGTGCTGTGGTATTGTGTAGGTTAAAGGACCACAGATGCATAACACAACCCAGAGCTGCAACCAGGCCTCTTGGGTCTGGTAACCTGCATAAGCTGCTGGAGATGAGCTCTGCTTCCTCCTGCCAGTCAGACAATAGTATTTGCTCAAGCTGAAGGCTCACTGACTAGAAGGTGGATTTGCACAGAGGGACATGGGAGTCCTTGTGGGTAACGAGGTAAAGGTAAGCCAACATTGTACCCATGCAGTAAAGACAGCCAATGGCATCCTGGACTGGATTAGGCAGAGAGTACTGCCAGCAATTTGAGGGAGGTGGTCCCCTCCACCCTGCTCAGCATGGGTGATAAACGTCTGGAGAGCTGGGTCCAGTGATAGGCTCCTCAGTCCAGAGCAAGGCAATGAAGATGACTGAGGGACTGGAATATCTATGGCATGGGGAGAGGCTAAAATACCTGGGAATGTTCAGCCTGCCGAAGACAAGTCTCAGGGACATCTTATCAATGTGTATCCATGCCTGATGAGACTGTATAAAGAAGACATAGCCAGATCCCCTGTTATCCAGTGACAGGAAAAAAGGACATGGGCACAAACTGAAATACAGGACATTCCATTAAAAACAAGATAAGACTGCTTACTGTGTGATCAAACACTGCAACAGGGTGCCCAGATTGGAGTCTCTGTCCTTGGAGATACTAAAAACTCACATGGCCATGGGCCTGGGCAACCTGCTCCAGCTGACCTGGCTTTGAGGAAGCAAATGGGACTGGAAGATGTCCAGAGGTACCTCCAGCATCAGCAATTCTGTGCTTCTGTGATGCTTCTAACATGCTATTTCGATTGCTGTTATGTGAGATAGTAGTTGACATTAGAGGTTCTCATCTTATCTAAACCTTTGTGCTCCCAGTAAGATAAACCTAACCCTATGCTAGGACAAATGCCGTGGCCCAGTAGAAAACAGCTTCCCATTAAATCCTCAGTACTGGGCTCCTTTGGTCTTTGGAAAGGGTATGAATTCCCCATGAGTTCACCAACATGCTCTACCTGTGTTCTGCATCCATTTCTGACCATAGCAGATAACAATTATGTCATTTCTACAAGACTCAAAACCAAATCATTAACTCAAGAGCTCTCTTAGGTTGGTATTTCAAGTGGATAATAGACAAGTCATGGAGCTGAGCAGGTTACAAACGAAAAACCCATTTTATTCATCCCAGAGGTAGCACCAATGATTTACCTGTCAGATCACTTCATATTACTATTTTGAATACCTCTTGGAAGCTAAAACTGCCCCAAGCAAAGCCAAGCCATTAACTTGTACATAATAAAAAATGACACAGTGTTCTGCTTAAGAAATGAGGCTGCTTTATAGTAAATCTGTTCATAAAGAGACCAAAAGAATTACCGTGAGCATGCAGACACCAGTGTGTAGGTATCAGTAAACACCATGGAGCAAGGATTTCTGTTATAATCTAGCCCCTCTGCAATTGGCTTGTCTAATCATTTGTATAAAATAACCCCTGTTCCCACAGAATCAGGCTTTCTCTGCACGTTTCTATGAGACCCTGTCAAACTAGACTGTCCTCTGTCTGTGAACTGGTCCCAAAACACTCCTGTGGTGAGAAAAACACAAGAGCTTCAGGACCGAGAACATAGTGGAGGGGTAGTTTGTACCAGCCAGGGCTCCTGTTGTACCTAAGAGCTGTGGCCACACTTCAGCAAGCATCTGGTGAGAAAAACCATCTTAAACACTTCTAGCAATGCAGCTTGACCAGCAGCCTTCCTCCCACGTTAGAGTAGCTGTGCTTGACCCTACAGGACTGAACCTCCATGTTCTTTACAGAAGGTGAGTGCCCTCACTACAAGGCCTGAAAACCCAGTCTGTAAGTCTCAGCTCTCTCCTTCCCTCTGATTTTTACTAGAAATTCCATCTAGGCTCCAAGAGATGTTTCCCAATTAAGAAGTGTTGACACTGGTACATTCCCACAAGCAGCATTAGGTTGAAGACATCTATGTTTTTTGAGGAAAAGCTGTTCCTGGGAAGGCTCACTTCCCTGCTGTGATCCTGCACCCTTCTGTGAGCCATCTGGATGACAGTTCCTCCTTTCCTCCACTCACATCTACCTCCAGCACACACAGCCTGCATCTCTGGCCAAAAGGTGCTTTGCACCTCTGCAAGGTGTTGCAAGTGATGGTGCTCCCTTGTCAGAGCATGCAGCAAGACGTAAGGTGGTGTGTGGCCAGTCCCTGTTGGATCACAGCTTCCATTTAATTTATCTTCCATACTCTCACAGTTAACTGTCTGTATACAAAGACCCCTTAATAGAGCAACACATGATTTGCCCACATTAGGGAAACGAGAACAGAATTGCTCTGTCCATTACATTTGCGTAGGCTGCAAGATCATCTTAGCTTCAATTAAAACTCTTACTGAGGACATGTATGGGTATTCAGAAATGCAAATGGAATCCCTTTTCATTTCCACAGGGATGACTTTCTGAACTCATAGTTTCCTAGGGCAAATTTTCATGCTATTACAATTAGGCATCACAGCTGAACTGTCTGAATGGGGTAAGAGTAGCTGGGAAGCAGGGATCACCTTTTGTCTCTGGCAGAGGACAGAAAATAGTTAAACCATGCCAAACCTGAAAAGCAAGGAGAGATCAGGGAAAGGAAACACTCACAGCAGTGTCCGAACTGCTCTTGATGGGCTCCACCCTGCCTGAGTCTTGAGGGATCTTCCCAGTAAGGGCTTCACAAACGGACTGACCCTGTGAGCACTTTGCACAAGACCACACTCCTCAGCAGCAAAATCCCACTTCAGCTCCTCCAGCAGAACAAAAAGAGTGAGAGCCAAGAAGGAGCCAACCTGGCTTAAGAGGGGCCAGCTTAGAGTCAAACATGTTTATAGAATCATAGGATCGTAGAATAGTTCGGGTTGGAAAGGACCTTCAGATCATCCAGTTCCAACCCCCCTGCCATAACCAGGGACACCTCACACTAAACCATGGCACCCAAGGCTTCATCCAACCTGGCCTTGAACACACCCAGGGATGGAGCACTCACAACCTCCCTGGCCAACCCATTCCAGTGCCTCACCACCTGCACAATAAGGAACTTCTTCCTTATATCTAATTTAAACCTCCCCTGTTTCAGTTTGAACCCGTTCCCCCTTGTCCTGTCACTGCAGTCCCTAATGAAGAGCCCCTCCCCAGCATCCCTATAGGCCCCCTTCAGACACTGGAAGCTGCTCTGAGGTCTCCACACAGCCTTCTCTTCCCCAGGCTGAACAGCCCCAACTTTCCCAGCTAAGGTAATAACACCTCAAGGTGAGAGAGAGAAATCACGTTTCTGCTCTGTACATACGTTGCACAGGTAGGACTGCAGCAAGTTCATTTAATCCGCTTTGTGCCATGGCATTGATTCTACCAGACATGTTTCATGCGTTCAAATATGTTGAGGCTGATTCAAGCCTGTTTTATTCAGGCTGATCTGGAGAACCATCTTCAGGACATGGAAAGGTGCAGCATGGTCCAGTCTCTTGATGTAGTGCAGGCCTCAGGATTGTGTAGGTTTTCCTGTCCTATAGTTTCAGGCAAATCTCAGCATGCTGCTGTTGAAGCTTGGGCACCCAAACTAAGAGCGTTGTCCCTCTCTTCAGTGGATACGTCATGAGTTGGAGGCATTGCCAATTGGCCATTCACCCTGTCCAACCCTGACAATGTATACACCGACACACTCAGGAAATTTGGTAGTCATAGTTTTGAAGCTAATGCTGTGATTTTGAGGATCTATTTCTTGCTATTTAAATGTCAAGCAATCGCTTTCAGATAGTTGGTTTCTGCGTGAGTCATGTTCTTTCCTACTCCTTCAGGGATGCAGAGGCAGGCTACTCCAGGACTGGAAAAAGCGCTGTCAGATTCTCCATCTGTAAGCGCAAGGTGATTGGAATTTAAGAGAAAGAGGAGACAAAAGCTCTTGCTGCTCACCAGATCTGTGAGTCTCCCTCAGGGAGCATCAGAAGACACCAGCCTGTTGGGGTTTGCAGTCCCTTCCAGTGCAATTAACATAGCTGAGAGATAGACAATAAACCACTAACAAGACTCCAAGGGAAGTACTTTGTGCTTTCAGCTCAGAGACGAACATGTCCTTGCACAAGAAGTAACAAGTTATGAAGTGCCAACTGGATACCGTGACACTCTGCACTGGGGGACACGAAGGCAATGTTATTAGTACAGCTTTCCTGTCTTTCAAGGATGAAAGCAATGTAATAGGCTGCTACAAGGTGTAAAATTAAGTGTGTTGCATATGCCTTACAAGGTTTCAGCAAGAGCTTTTGACATCTTCCAGAATCAAGACCAAAATCTCAGTTACCAAAGAACTCTTTCCCATCCCCAAACCAATCCTTTAAAAGAAATGAATTTGACCAGGACTTGATGGGCTGGGAGGGGAGGACATGGCTTTTTTTCTGCTGGGCATGTGTACGATGTTGTTTAGCCTGCGGGGATTTGGTGGTCTAAACATTAGCATGGGACTCCAGCTCCTCGTCTGCCACAGGCTGTGTAGGGATGCTTGCTCTGCCTCAGTTTGCTGGCTGTAGCAGGGAATGGTAAAACCAGTCCATAGTGCCATGGACAAAGAGGACTTTCAAACCTGTGTTGACTGGTCCTTGATATCTATAAAAGATGGGGACTTTATTTTTCTAGCAGCATTTAAACCAATGATTCAGTGTGTTCCACCCTCCTAAACCCACACAGAGAGTACCACTGGCTTATTATCCACCTCAAGAAATTGGTTTTGATTGACATTGATTTGTGTTTGACAGAATTGTTACGTACGGTATCGTTCATCAAGTTATTTTCTCTAGATATTAGTGATGGACCTGGTCTTTTTTCTCTCATCAATTAGCAAGACCCCAAAGGTAAATGCAGTTGTTACCTGAAGTATTCCCTTTGTCTTTCATAACTGTTTCTCACCCCTGTGTTCCCATCTCAGCTGACGGCCAGTGAATCCAGCTATTTATATGGAAATCTGCAGACATGGTTCATGAGTGCTGAAACTACAGCAACCTTCAGGAGAGAAAAATTGTTCCTTTGCTCTTGGTAGACATGGTGATGGGATGAGGATCACAGGAGTCTGTACACTGCCTGCACACCTTTGAATCAGCTGAGAAGGTTCATCTGCAGATTAGGGAACTGAGCCAGATGTTCAGTCACATGAGCAGCTGTTTTAGCTAATCAATTAAATTTATTTAAATTAATTTATTTAATCAAGTGAAATTGATTATGTGATCCAGAATGACTGAAAATGGCTGTATAATAAAGTTGCAGCGAGTTATGTCTGAGTGCACAACGATTATATAAACAGAATGTTTGGTCTGGCATTTGATTCACACAGAGGTTATGATGCTTAGGATAAAAAACATTATTACTTGGCTCGAAGTGTCTGTGCATTGTGTGCTGCTATCAACTTGGGCACAGGGGACAAACAAGACAACTTTGTCAGAAGCAATCCCACAGAAGTCAGTAGTTACCCAAGCTACCTTCCCACTTACTGTTATAAGAAACCTGAGTCTTGCTCCACTGTGGGCCGATCGTGAGAGTTAAGAAAGATCTTAGATAAACATTACAAGATTGACATTTACCTTACGGGTTTCTTTCTGTTGTCTTTATGTTGGTATGACAGAGCATTACCTAGGAGCATGTACTGGTGACATTAAACTTGGGTACTTGCCACCGGGTCACAAAGGAGGAGTAGCTTGAGGACATCCTTACAAAATTATCTGAACATAAGGTTATCTTTCAAGACTTATCTTAGGTCTTTTGGTATCCTCTCCACTTGAACTAGCTGCCTGACACATGAGTGTCCACTTTCATACCTCTTCTTAATCAGATCCTCTGATTACTCACCCTATCTGCCGGCAGCCTTTCAGGTACCAGCATCACTGAAGGGACTCATAGTAACTTTGTCATGATCCAATAGAAAAATGGGACATACTGCAATGAGTAATGCTAGTTTCTGGATGAATCTTGTTATAGCTGAAAAGTTTGTGGATTATCTGAAAGAGTTTAAGATTTCTTAACAACAGAACAGTGGTTTATCCTACCAAGAAGAAAACCATAATATATATGCTGCCGTGATTCTGCTCTTAATGTGGTTTGTAGACTGAAATGGCTAAGGATAAGAAAAATATGAGAGATTTATTCTCTCACCTAAGCTTCAAAAGCTGCCTAAGCTCACTTCAACTTGATGGAAAACTTTGTATGCTTGGAAAGTGGGACCACATCTCCCAGGAGAAAGCCCAGTCTCTCTCAGATCAAACAGATAAAGCACGTGCTGCCCCTTAGCTCAGGGAGTAATGACAGATGACAAGGAAGTGCCTGCAGACATGTATTTGAACTGTTGAATTAGATTTCCTTGGTTGTACTTATGACAACATTCTCCCTTAGATTTCCAGTTATTCTTGTCACCTGCCTTTTATTAAGTGAAGTTACAGGAAGCTAATTCTAAGACTTTGGGTTTGAGTATTGGCACAGGAAAGTCGATAATGAGAGGTCCAGTGCCTGAAAATGCACAGCAATACATTGCTGAGCCTGAGGTACCGCAACACTCATGAAAACTCGGTTCATGTGCAGTTCTGAAGTGGTGCATCAGGAGATGTGTGCAAACAACCCAAAGGAAATGGTAGAGCTCTTCCTCGGAATTTGAACCAATCAACCATGAAGTAAATGAAAATTGTGAATATTGGAGTTGAATCGTTTCTTGATTTGAGAAAATTGCTCTTTGTTCCACAAAGAAATCAGGTGTTCAGACAGCACTGAATATCCTGAATACAAAGCCAGCACACACCTATCAGGTAAGATGAGATGAGATGGCAGATGTAATAAACTGTTTCTTGAACAGCGAAGCCCCTGCACACAGAGGAAAAGCCAGCTCATCTCAGGAAAGCAAGACAATGAATAAAGTCTGGAGGTCCTCCATCCCTGGGGGCTTCCAAGACAAGGCAAGAACTAAGGCCAAGTTCACCTGGTGCAGGTACAGATGTGCAGTAATCCACAGGGCTCAGGCTCTGGCTGATCACTGATGAACCTCAGTAATTTGCTCAATGTGCCCAAGCTCCCAGCCTAGTCTCAGCCTGAAGCCAAGGTGCCTTCTTCAGTCAGCAGATAAAGCTGCACCCATTCCAAGTACAATTCCTCTTATCTAAGATCAGAATTGCCACCTGGAGGGGGTTGTGGAGAGAGCACAGACTCCTGGTTCTTAGAGAGCTGATATCTGGTGATATGTATCCCTTCTGTCTCATCCTAGCAGTACAGCATTTATTGAAGGAATGTGCTGAGAGGATTTTGCCCAGGTTTTACTCTACCTTCTCCTACTGGGAGCTCAGCAAACTCCCAGCTGCTTGTGATAGGAAGTTAATCTTTTAATGAGATTTTAGAAGGCTTTATTGCTAGTTTTATGTATGAAGTCCAGAATCCCAGCGTCAGGACATTAATAAATAAGGTTTGTTGGTCTGGGGAATTCCATGGATCTGGAGCAAAATTTGCAAGAGATTTTACTCATACATTAGGCTGTCTGATAGTCAGAAGCTTATTCTTCTGTACAGTCACTGAAGAGAAAGAAGCTTCACTACTTGGCAATTCAGATTTCAAGTGAAGCCTATTTTCTGTTGCTTCAGCAATTCTTGTAGCGTATTAAGCCCTGAGCTCCACCTTTATAGCAGAGACATTGGAAGCAGAACTATTGTACACATTTTTTCCCATTATACCATTATTCTATGGAACAAATGAGTTCCATAGAGCAATAAAATTAATGTTTATTAAATACTATTAATCAGCTGCAAGCCCCATAGTAGCTTAATGCTGTGTGTAGAGTGAAGGTTTTGTCTTGGATCTATGGTTACCTGAAGTACGTATCACCAGCTAACTGTAACTGATGGCAACTTGCGAAGATCTCAAGGATGCAAATTCTTCATGAAGTATCCTCGCTTTACTCTGACTGATTTTCATGGAGCCTTCCATGTTTCAGGTGAAATGAGGACTGCATGAAAAGCATAATTCCTTCTCCAACTTCAGAGATCTGGAAGTTGCTAAGAACGTACAGCTCTTTTCCACAGAAGAGATCTTTTGGTTTCATTGGAAGGCCATTTCTATAGCTGTAAGTGGAAGGAAGCTCACGTGAGAGGGCCTGCAAGGAAAATTCAAAGGTTCACTTCCATTTTTCTCCACGAATTATGTATCAGTATCAGTCATTGTATTAAAATTCCACTCTTTGCTGTCAGGTAAAGTAAGAGCCAAGGATGGTTTCATCAGGAAGACGGGACTAAAAGGCAGTGACACTTCTCGACATAGTAGGATCTCAGTTGGCTAAATAGGAAGCAGCTGCTGAATTGTTTGTTCAGACTCCAGCTTGGGAGGCTGCTATTGCACTTGCTGTGCTTTCTAGGAATTATTGTGTGGAAAAGGGAACTTCCCTGGCAGCAAAGCTGTCTTTTTGGGCACCCGCAAATAAGAAGCTAGGAGGGATGTGCTAGTACAAGACATAACCAGGTTAGAGCAGTTGGTCTGCCCTGCATGTGTGCCGTACCTCACTCTGTGCAGTGATTCCACTCTTTGTACAGAGCGTTGCCACCCTCTCTTCTGTCCTGCCATGATTCTGCAGTATACTTTAATTCTGGCTTGAACTGAAACGTGTGATTATTCCCAATGAATTGTGTGCTGCGATTCCAACCTTCTCTGCTGATTTTCTGGCCTCTCTTGATCCTTTAATATTATTTCTCCTCCTTCCTCATGTTTGGATTACCCTTCCGTGCAGCTCATCTATGAATTTAATTAATGGGTGATTGCAGTGCTATGGGAAATAATAGACACAATGTGACATAATATATTCTGCCCTGCATACACACAGCTTTATCCATTACTGTCCCTCCCCATCCTTCCCTTGCAGCCCTTGATCCATTATTCAGAGCTTGCAGTGTTGCTCCTGTTTTTCCCTTGGCAGAGTTTTGAGATGTTACCTCTGATACCCTCACATTAAACAGGGGAGGTTTAGATTGCATCTAAGGAAGAAATCCTTTCCTGTGAGGGTGCTGAGGCACTGGAATGGGTTGGCCAGGGAGGTTGTGAGTGCTCCATCCCTGGCAGTGTTCAAGGCCAGGTTGGATGAAGCCTTGGGTGCCATGGTTTAGTGTGAGGTGTCCCTGCTTATGGCAGAGGGGCTGGAACTGGATGATCTTAAGGTCCTTTCCAACCCAAACTATTCCACGATTCTATGCCTGCCCCACAGGGCAAGACACCCAGAACACAGGCTCTGACACACTCAGCCTTGCAGGGCATAGACTGAGATTTAGCCTTTAAATCACCCTTTAGACAGGAAATTTTAACTGCTGGTAATTCTGGAACATTTCTCTTCCAATTACATGTGTTAAGATTTCCACAACTGGGAGAAGCATCGCCATCATTTCTAAGCACCAAGCTAAGAAGACCAGGGTTGCCCTTTAAATATTCTTTAGTAGAAGCCTAGTGAACATCCCCAACAAATTCCCACTTCCTGGCTTCCCTGTGACTTCTATTTCTATGCACACACTCCTTCATCCTTCTTCTCTCTGCTCTCCAGGAGATTATAACAGAGGTTGACAAAGTGCTAATCTTGCTGAGGATTACACACAAGGAACCTCTATTGATTTCCTTCTTTTCTTTTACAGAACAAAAATGAAAGCCTGCATTGCAGGGTTTTGGGAGCTGCTGGGGATGATAGCGCACTTTTTTTTGTACCATCAGGTTTAAGGGGTTTGCTTGCACAAAACACTGATTTATGAAAGAATCTACAAATCATATTCTTAGTAGAGAGCATGGTACATTCATACAACTGGAAATCCTCATTAGTCTATATAATAGCTGAGACATAATGCAGGCAAAGAGACATTATTAGCGTTATTTTCATATAGTGCTCTAAGTTTATACAGTGCTATACACACTATGTGTGTGTTCCCTCAGCTATTTACTATACAGAGTGATGTCTCTGTCCTTTTGAGCAAGTGTTTGAGTTCTAGCAAGTGGATGTATGTGGCATTTCACTCCCCACAGATGTAATTCTGTAGTAATTTGATTTCTGCCTTTGCATTTTCATGAGACTTGCATGACGGAGCTGATGACAGCACTGCCAGTTGAGAAAGCCAATACCAGATTGCTAAGGGAGCTCACAATGTTTTGGTATGGTGGACATGCTTCAGACCTATGTGGGAGATGAACAAACATCTCTGTTCTTCTGTGAGAGAATTCTAGTATCAAGGTGCTCAAGAACTGCAAGACCTTGGTTTTGAAGGTCTGATGGGTTTTTAAGGTCTTGTAGTATGTAGCATGGTGAGCAGCCTGTCTATCCTGGGTGGGAAGGGAGTTAAAATGAACTTAGCAACTGTAGGCCTATTCCAAGGACTATAACTAGCAAGATGATGCCTCATGTCACCAAAGCAACTGATCTGATGCTGAACATCATAGGACATTGGGGAATGAAAATTCATTGCCTGATGTCTCCCTAGTGTACCAGATGTTAGATCTGCAGCTCCAAGATTTACCACTCCATAAGGTTTTTATTCCTCTTCTCATTTTAATTAAAAGATTCCTAGTCACCTCTGCAGAAGAAAACACCTTGTCATTTGAAAGCTGAGAAAGTCATGGATACTTGGAGTTTTGGGGATGCTGAATGTCTCTGGGCAGTCATTTCCACATCTGGCAGCTGTTCTATCAGATGTTTCTTTATAGTAGACTCCAAATTGCATCGTTCAAATGAAATATTTGGAATATCTGTATCTTGTCTTTTGCTCCAATAATAGATTATTTTGAGACCTCACCTGGAGCATTGTGTGCAGTTCTGGTGTCCTCAACATCAAAAGGACATGGAGCTGTTGGAACAAGGCCAGAGGAGGCCACGAGGATGAGGAGGGACTGGGGGATCTCCCATACAAGGACGGGCTGAGAGGGTTGGGGCTGTTCAGTCTGGGGAAGAGAAGGCTGCGTGGAGACCTCATAGCAGCTTCCAGTATCTGAAGGGGACCTGTAGGGATGCTGGGGAGGGGCTCTTCATTAGGGACTGCAGTGACAGGACAAGGGGTAACGGGTTCAAACTGAAACAGGGGAGGTTTAGATTGGATCTAAGGAAGAAATTCTTTGCTGTGAGGGTGGTGAGGCACTGGAATGGGTTGGCCAGGGAGGTTGTGAGTGCTCCATCCCTGGCAGTGTTCAAGGCCAGGTTGGACAGAGCCTTGGGTGCCATGGTTTAGTGTGAGGTGTCCCTGCCTATGGCAGGGGGGTTGGAACTGGATGATCTTAAGGTCCTTTCCAACCCTAACTGTTCTATGATTCTATTCTATGATTATTTCTCTAGGATGACCACAGACAAATAAGGGGTGAAACTCACCTAACTAATCCCACTTCAGCTGTTACCATTCTCTTTTAACTTCCCATTAATTAGGTTTCCTTCCTATCAGCAGCTCCAGAGGCTGAGTCCAACCAGCTGAAAGTCACGTTTCCCATCATGAAGGTGCGGGTTTGGGTTTGAGCATTAGTTTTCAGGGGAACATTTCCAACTATTTCAGCAAGATAATAGTCAGCAGATTATTGTGAGAGATTTGCTGTTTACTGCCAGCATTGCTCACCGCTTTCAAGACTAATAAGTAATTGTGATAGCTATCGATACAGTTATGAGGCAGGCACGATGTTGAATCCAGGAGAAATTGTCCATTCAAAGAGCTTCTGAAGCAGTTAACCTTGAGTTTGTGAAATACATTTGAAAAAAAATATTGCTTTTGGGGCATTATTAGAGCTATTTACTACTGCAGCTGTATTTATATACCCCTTCAAACTGAACTCATTCTCCCAAATTTATAATGTACTTAAATAAATAGATCCCGTTTACCCGAAACTCTTGAATTCAAAGTAATTCAAATGGCAATCAGTACATAAAATCTGTTCCTCACAGAGATTCGGCAGGGAGACATAATTTGTCTCTTAATTTCCACACACAGCTTTGTGTTACACAGCAATCCACTGCATTGACATCTTTAGAAACTGTCATGACTCCTTTATGGCTCTTCCACTGCATGGGATAAATGTCCATACTGACTTCATGTCACCTGCCCAGAGGTTACAGGATCTCAGTAAGAAATGAGGTAAGAAATGAGAGAACTTGCCACCTATGTAAAGAAATACTGGCTTAGATTCAGGGGGCTTTGGGCATCTACACAAGCCGAGGATCCTGCCAATATACAGAATATACAGGATCCAGGACTTCAGCCACCTCCTGACTTCTGCTGCGATAAGGAGATGGGCACTTCCAGAAGGTGATATACCACACCTTAAGGCTTTCCATGCTGTCCTCTGGGGATGCTTTTCTTTCTCCATGTATGGTGGGAGGAACCCAGAAAACTAGCTTAAGACACCTAACTTTCAGTTGAATGATACAGTGGGATGGAACCCACACACCTGTGCTCAACAGACATGCCAATGCATGCGCAATTTTCTCTCAAAGAACTGGTTTAGGAAGACCCAGGAGCAACAAATATAATATAGGAAACACAGTTTCTGATGATGTAGATCATGCCTAACATTGGGCTTGACTCAAAGCTGCTGTGTTATTCCATGTTTTCTGAATGCATAAAGACATGGAAGTATACCTAAGGATAAAACTTACATATTAAGGAGGGGCCTGAAGTTACAGCTTCAGATTATGGTACCTATTGCAGTCTACCTTAGAAAAAGGTGTTTGTTGGAGCAATTTTTTTCACATTCAGGCATCTAGATACAATAAAAAAGCATAATTGCATGTGCAGATACCCATAATATTGTACATAACTGATATACCCCTGGATCCATTATGTACATTATATACCATAATAATTGTACATAATGGGTATTCCCCTGTGCTACTGAAAAGTTTCGGTTGTACAATTCATAACAAGATTCCGCAAGTGCTTACTGCCATTGGAATCAGCAAGGGTGTTCTAGTTAGGGCTTGCCAACATGAATACAAGAATTGCACTCTAGCCAGAAAGAAGTGAAAGTCAGACTTCTGCCTGGATTTGTTTACCTGGGACCTAGTCTGTGTTCTGACATTGCACTGGATTTCTAGAACACTTTGAAGATAAAAACAGTCTGAGGGCAAATCTTAAAGCAGGACGGTAGGGAGGGGAAAGAAGAAATACCTTATCACCCCTTTCAGGTCGTACTTTGTCAGTTTTCCCATAGATAAGTCAAAAAGGGAACCGGGATGCCAGCACACGTCTTGATTGTGTTAACTGAAGATGGATTTATATCAAAGACACATAGAAATTGATTTTTTAAGTCAGCTATGCAGATGGTTGCATAATGTTATTGACATTTAAAGAGACTCGGAATTTTCTGTTCATTAAAAATGTGAGGGGAACCATTCTCACATTTAATATCCCTTTAACAGACTGGTTTACTTTTCTAATGTATTCTATTAACAAACAGCAATACATCAGCCTTTTTCCTGCAACTCAAAGCTTGGAAGGGCAAAATTTTCCAGATAATTGATGGACCATTTAAAAGTCATTATGAAGAAGAGGACAAAGAGGAGTCATGCTGAACCAGTGCGAGGCTAAAAGTATTCTGGACCATTTCTGAAGATGTAGCCAGAGGCACTAGAGGACTTGCTCCCATTTGATGCTTCTTTATGAAACCCTTGTCTCGTATCACTTGGGTACGATTTATCATACCCAAAACTGAATTATCCTTCAGAAGCAAGTCTCATCCTTCATTGACTGCATAGAGAACTGGTGTTCCCACTGTAACATGGGCTGCTTAAGGAAGTGCCTGTGCCCTTAGCTGATATCCGTATGATGTGGAATGATTCCAAGGCCTGGACCAACATTTCAGTAACTTGGCTAACCAGTGTGAAGGAATCTGAGACTGGCAAAAGCACCCCATAACTCACAGTGAAGTTCTGGTGTCTCAGGAAACACCTTAGCAACTTGTACACAGAGACTACCCTTCTGCTCACATCTGAGAAGAGCTCGACTTCTGGTGCAGTGCTGTTTGACCTTCACACGTTGTATGGCACCCACTTCTCTGAGCATGGTTTGACCTTGCACTGAAGGAAACATTGATGCTGCTATTATTTTTGTGTTCTTGTTACCTAAAATGCATCTTCCTTCTAGCAGCCACTAGCCAGGTGTTGAAGAAAAGACTGGAAAAGAGGGGCGAAGCCTTGGATCTAGCAGAAAAACTGAGAAAGTAAAGGAGAATGACAAGGTCCTTGGACAGCACTGAAAACAGAGCTGCTACAGCGGCCCAGCACTTAGAGATGACTTGCCATGTGATCTGTCACACGTGTACCAGATTTGGTGTCAGCACACTAGCCATCATTCAAAGAAGTAACTAGTTCTGATTTCAACATGTATTAATTGTATCTTAGCAAAGGGATAACCCCCATCATCCTTCTCTGGAAGAAAAGTGATAGCTATGTCTTCCATGATGGTCATCATAGATGGTGGTGAAGGTGTTTTTCTCAGAGCCCTGTGTGCAGCAGAAGGTTAGAACCACTGGTAACCAGTATCGAGATCTAGGCTAACCTGAATGACCAAGCCAGATGCTCATCCAGTGATCTATGCAGCTTTCTTACCTCTGATAGCTGAGCTAGAACATTTGATTTAATAACAGTCAGATCCTTATTAAAGGCCTGAAGGGAAAGAAGACTTCACCATGTCCTTTGGGAAGCCTTTCCATTTATCATTAGGCATATCTTTTACTTAACACATTATGATTCATTTCATTCCTTGCCTAAAGAACATTCAAGCATACATTCAATTTCCATGAATCTCATATGAATTTAGATCACCACAGCGATGCATACGGTAACTCAGATTTACTCCCAGAGAAGGCTGGGTGAGTATATTATTGATGTGGTAGGACAAGGATAAGAGCTTTCTCTTTCCAATCTAGGCTGTGTTGCTACAATAGCTGGGTTGTGTGAACTGGAGTTTTCAGCCAGGTTTTTTTAGTTCAGGGTAAGAAGTACCCCAAAGGAGGAGGAAAGAACAGCCCTTTCTATACTGAGATGGATGGACTCCATTTTAGAAAGGGGAAAGTTAAGAAATAAGGGAGCTTATTATGGGATTTATTTGAAGAACTAAATGGTGCCTGTTGAAATCTGAGCTAGACTTGACAAAGCAGTGGGGAACCTCTAGCCTTGCCCAGGTTTCTACTTTCATTTTTGGTTCCTAAAGAAATCTGTTTTCCAGTGATGTTTATTTAGTTATCTTGTAACACGAGGAGTATTTGGTGCTGTCAAGAAATTCCTCCTTTTTGGAAGTATTAACTTAATTCCTAAAGTGAAAATTACGTCTAGTTTCTTCCAGAAATGACCAGGGGTTAAATACTATGTTGTTCATCATCTCTAAATCAATGCATTACGACTCACCCTTGGCCAGCATCACTGTTGTTCTTATTATAGGATCTTTTACAAAGGTCATATTTAACTACTAAAGATAAATCTATAGCCCCAAAACCATTTGTTCCTCAGCAAACAGTTTGAGAAAATATAGGCTACTCCTGTATTAAAAGTACAGATCCAGGTCACAAAGCTGACCTACTTAGGGGATATTTTAGGGCTTCCCAAAAGATTTCACGTCCTCCAAATGTCAATTTCATTTCAGTTCCATGCAACAGCATGGAACTCAGTCTCCTCTGAAGTAAGGAGACTGTTATTTAGATGTTGATTTTATCAAAGTTTAACCAGCTTAACATTTCTTATGAGAACCTCATAGGAAGTTGAGATGAACTTGACTGTAGGAGGAGGACTTAAACAAAACCTTATTTTGGTCCCAAATCATATGACTGATTCACATCTTAGTCCCTTCGTCTACTTGACGTGAACAGACTCAAGCCTCTTTGTTTAAATGCTACTCTTAGTGCTGTTTCGATAGCAGATTCTTTTTGAACTCAAACAAGAGATAGGACCCAAAGAAGCAACCTGATTTTCAATGTTATGTTCCAGCTCACTGAATGGTGAGATGTTTTCTCTATAGCATGAGCAACCTTAGCTTTTGCCTTTCTCTTGTGGTATCAACTGGGGAAAAGGCATCCTATCACTGATGCTGTAAAATCAGGCCAGCATGAGCACTGATCTTCATTTAGGCT
This sequence comes from Agapornis roseicollis, assembly GCA_002631895.1. Lineage (NCBI taxonomy): Eukaryota > Metazoa > Chordata > Aves > Psittaciformes > Psittacidae > Agapornis > Agapornis roseicollis. The sequence continues at coordinate 40,404 of NDXB01003594.1, read as the reverse complement.
GCTGTGGTTGGACTGCCTATCCCTGAAGAGGTATAACTGCCTCTCAAGAAATTACTCTCAGTGACCATGGGCTTGACCATGTCACTGGTGATGTTGCAGTCGTCCAGGCAACAAAGTCTTAGCAGCTTTCAGGCTGGCCATTCCTTCATGGGTTGGTGCAGGATGACTTCTCCAAACATACTGAGCTGAGCTCTACATAGCATACTGTGAGGAGAGGACAAGGGTGTTACAGCTAACAAGTAGGAGGAAAAGGTGTAGGAAGCCACAAGAGAAACCTGAGGGGAAGGAGAAGCCAGGAGCAAAGCATGAAATAATAGAGGTGGATCAAGGCTTAGGTCATCCTCTTCAGCATTACTGACTGAAGTCCCTGTGCGCTGGTTTCTGTGTGTTCTGTCTTGAAGTGCTGAACTTTATCCCTACCTTGTGCAGAAAGTCTGATATTTCAGTTTGGGCACATGGTAGTAGGTACCAGTCTGAGTTATATGTGTGACCCTGGTTCTCCTGCAAAGCAAGGAAACAGCTTCCAGCTGGACGGTCCTTGGCAAAATAACCTAGAAGACCTTAGTAAAAGTAGTGCAGCTAACTCTGAGCATGCTGCTTTTCAGGACCCTATAAAACCCCACAGAAAATATTTAGTTACTACCAAAATCTGATATTGTTCACCCTCTTGCCAGCCTTCCCATCTTACAGCAGGAAGAACAGAACTACCGCTCCTCTCAAAAGGAATGTGAGGGAACACGAATGACAGTATATGAGCTCAGAGCCTCCCATGATGGGAGCTGATAAGGCCACAGGTGCATATACAGTCAGCTGGAGTGGAGAATCCATTAAGATTACTCTAATAGTGGTCTGCATGGGGAATAGAAGGGAGCAATCACTTAGCAGTGAGCTGGAGACCACCCTGCAGGGCTCTGCAGCCTCTTCCCTACCTTCTGTGCAGTGCCTGCCTTCTGCTGATTGTACCCAGAGGCCACAACCTGCCTCCTGTTTGCCTCAAAAATAGATAGTTCAGGATTGCTAAGAATACATTTTCCCCTGTTAGTAACACCTCACCCTTCTTGTGTGTTCTGTGCCCCATAAAGAACAAAGACCATAAACTGGAAATTCAGATTTCTTACCATATGCTTCTAAGTGGCACTGTTAAGTCTAAAATACATCTTTGGGGAGAAACTGAGATTTAAGGGACAATATACATGAATGAGTAGAGTCAGGCAGCAGTTTGATGTGTGAGAAACACATCACAAATGGGTGGATTGCTTATCGAAGCCTACTGTAGAGGTGTTTCCTGGTGGGAACGAAGCTATTGATACCACAAGGGATTCTAATTAACTGGTGACATTACTAGAGCAAGGCCATTAAACAACCTTCTGCATTTCAGTCTAATCACATCAGATAGAATAATACTTTAATAAGCCTTAAGCTGGAATTGATTTTTTTTTCATACACCAGGAATTGAAATCAAGGCAAAAATGGTTGGAAATTATTTAGCAGTTACCAAGAATTAAGGAAAATCCTTTATTGTTAATCAAAGTGGATTAATATTTTCTTTTTCAGTATTGAGGAGCTATAATGTATTTTCCCCAGTTTATTGACTAAGCACATCTGAGGATCAGTTACTTAGCATGGCTGTCTTTGAGGATGACTGCTGTTTGCTATTGTAAGATTGTTTATCTGCCTGCATCCAAGCAGCCCTCTGATGGAGAAGTTGCCTTCCAGTGCTTTCAATTTGTATAACAGCATGGTGCATCAAGATGCCATTAACACTGAACAAATGAAATCTATTAATAGAGAGGTCTGGATGGTCAATAACTTCTCAGTGTGTGCGTGTGGTAAAAACTCTAAATCTCAGAATCACAGAATCTACCAGGTTGGAAAAGACCTTCAAGATCCTCAAGTCCACCACCAAAACAACATTTATAATGTCCAAGTCACTAACATTATAATGTCCAAGTCATATCATCAGTTACTTCCTTCCATTTGAGCCATATGAGCATTTTCATTAACCTACTTGAACTTTGGGATATTAAGGACACAGAAAAAGTTACATGTTCAATAGAAATGCATTTCCAATCGTGTTAGTTAATAAATAACTGTGCTTTCCAAACTTGTTCTCATCCAGGTTATATTAAGGAATTTAAAAGAATTCAATGCTTGCTGTAACTCACAGCTGGCCATAAACCCTTTTGCATTTAGGGTTCTTCACTGAATATTCCTTATAAACAGTTTAGTTGAAGAAGAATCATAGAATCAACTAGGTTGGAAAAGACCTTTAAGATCAAGTCCAACCATGATGGTGCCAAGGCCACCACTAACCCATGTCACTGAGAGCCCTGTCTACACGGTTTTTGAACACTCCCAGGGATGGTGGTTCCACCACAAGCTGTATTTTCATTGGTATTGTGATCTAGCAATGTAGCAATGCCCATACTATCCATGGTTTGCTATGCTTTGAGTCTCTGGAGGTTACTTTCTGTAGATCAGATATCTCTGCGTGGCCTGCTACAACAGCAGAAGCCACCTTGCAGTCCCAAACACAGCATCTCAGCAGTTCAGTATTGACCACAGCCCTGCAGCGTCCTCTCCAGTCTCTGGCAGGTGTGGTGATCTGTCTGTTTGAGGGATGAAAGCACCTCAAAGAGTCTGTTCTGGTCATACCTAGTGTACGCAATGCTGTGACCATAATCCATTCGTAATCCCTTGTCCCTCTTCAATTCTAGCTAATGCTTCTCTTGAGAGACCTTGTGCTGCATTGGCCCAAGCTCTTTTATGGTTTCCATGACATGTGCCCCTACACCTCTCCAAATGGCAGGTTTTTCTTTAACCTTCCTTGCTCCCAATTCACCACCAGTTCTGCATTGGTCTTCCCTGAGCTCTCTCCAGCCTGTTGATGTTCACACTGGCATGGCTACTCCAGTCTTGAAGAGAGCCACAGCCTCTTTTACCCATGCTATCCAGCCTCACAAGGAGAATTCCTGGAGTTACTTCACTCCTCTTTGGTCCCCCTCAATTTTGCTCTAAAACACAGCTTTTTTCCACTTCACTTGTGACTGCTTTCCCAATAAGAGACACTCACCATACAAGGGCATCATGTCACTATCGAGCAGTTTGATATAGATCTGCAAAAAGGAGGCTTGCTTCACCAGTGCCAGAAGCTCCCATTGTCTTTCTGAGGCTCCCCATACCTCTGATGAGAAAAAAGTGTGCTGTGGAATCCCATATCTGCAACACATCATTCTGCCATGTGGCTTTATTGGCTTTTTCCATCCCTTAGCTCTCCCTGTTGTCTCTGTTGGTAGCATAACCTATTAGGAAGTTTGCCAGATTTATAGCTGTTGCTGGTGCAGGTTTCCTGGAAGAAGGACTCCAACAGTATTTTTTACTCAGGGACACTTGCTTCAGCAGGCTGTGCACATGTATCATTGTGTTTCCTACATGACTCATGCCAAAGCAGCTGCTGATGGTGAGACTGTAATTGTAACCACTTGGAAATGATAAAGCCCCATGCCTGCTATCACACTATTCTGATAATTAATCTCTATTCGTGATTAGTGTTGGAGGGATTGCAGACCTGTGAACTCAGCTTTCACAGTCGCTTTGACAAAGAAAGTGCTGAGCAGCCTGGTAGAAGTACTACATGACCAGATGCAGGAATGGAGTGGTTGGCCTGCAAAGACCAGATCTCATCTTGAAGACAGGTCTTCCTGCAGCATATATTTTGGCAGGGGTTTTCTTCTTTTTTTACCTGGATGATTGGAAGAAGCTAGATGACTTTTTCTAGTTGCGCTTCTTATTCAATATGGACTGCTTGTGAAGTTTCGGACATTGGCTTTGCTGGTAAAGAAAGTAAATATGAAGGTTTAACAAAATGGAAAGTCACAGCTAGTGACAAGGTTGCAAGCTGGTTGGTGCAGTTGGTTTGCTTGGGAGAAGACAGTTACAGTTCTTAGACATGAGTTCGGTTCTATGAGGTTTTGGGTACCAAATGGGCCACATAATGCTCATCTTGGGCATGGGCAGAGGAGGGCACCAGCTCTCCAAGGAACCTAGAAGTTATAAGCACTGAGCTGTGGGTGCATTGAGAGTTAGGGGGAATCCTGAATGGTGACTTTCAGGAGGGTAAATTTGAGCATAGATCTGTTGTTCTCCTTTCACTGCCTAAATTCTTGTAAAATCAGGAACTGGACAATAGTACAACATCTGGCTTTCAGAGCAGCGTGTCCACTGCCACTCCATGCACTAATTGTTCATGTCTCTGTATACACAGAATTGGATTTACCTATATTTAAGCATAACCACCTTTTTCTTATTTTTTGAATGGGAGTATTCGTGATACAGATTTAATGTGAGCAAAGGTGATCCTTGTGTTAGCCACATATACTTGCACCATTGCTACTGCTTGCACCAGAGGCTACTGAAATCATTCACAGGCTGTTTTGTTATGCAGACTGCTAAAATGCGTATCTGAGATGTGGGGTATCGTGCTTCTTTTTCTCATCAGATTCTCCAAGCTCCCATCACCCAGCCTATCAAATTCATTTCTGTTTCCTATTTTTACCTCATGTCAAAATAAATCCAGTATTTCAGGTGGCTTCTTACGAGAATCAGTCATGTAAAGAGCACCAATAACAGATGATGGCTCTTTATGTGTTGCTGGAAATTGTATTGGCTTATTTTGATTCTTGTTCACATTCCAAACTTTACTGCAATCTAAAACAAATATTTTGAAAAAATACTAATGCAGTGGAAATAAAGATTGATGGGAAAATACCTTGGAATAAATAGATCTGCTGTAAAAACCATCAAGTCTAAGCTGTGGGAGAATGACAGTCTCACAAGGAGACAGCTTCAACAAAATGGGCTGGTGTGAGTGGGTAAATAGATATGTAATTATTTGTATGAACTGTGAATGGAAAGAATCAGTGGAAGCTGGGTGCAAAACTATGGCAATGGGTAGGGCAAGTGTAGGGCTTGAGCAGAGCAGAATCAAACTTCTGAAGGAAGTAGCTGTTCCCATCTCCTGGGGAGAAACCTCCATGTTCAGCACTGTTCTCTAGTTTTGGTGCTGCCTGTGCAGTTGAGCAGTGCTGGTTTGGCTTGTTCCATCTGTGGTTAGTTATCTTCCCAAGAACCAGCCCCAGCAGCACTGAGGGGAGATGAACTGTGGAGATCTGGCACAAAATTGGATCCCTCCTAAGATCTATCAGGTATTTGGTCAGTTCAGCCTGCAAAATGATGCCATACCTTACTGACATTAATTGGAATGCCAACTATCATCAATTTGCCAGGTAGATAACATAGTGCAAATAACTGATTCACCTGCTGCGTGGATACTGCGTCCCCCCGCCACTCCTGCTCTTGAGCACAAGCTTTTGACAACAGGCATAAAACATAGAATTGATTATATTGATCATCCCAGCATCTTTTCCTTCTCTCATACTGCTTCTTATTCACCTGTTTAACAAACTGTGATACATCAGCAGAAATTGTGGTGTCACGTATGGTAAGTCCTGACAGCCAGCTAGGGAAAATGATAGATGCTCCATCCCTGACGGTGTTCAAGGCCAGGTTAAATGGAGTCTTGGGTGACATGGTCTAGTATGAGGTATCCCTGCCCATGGCAGGGGGGTTGAAACTAGATGATCCTAAGGTCCTTTCCGACCCTAACTATTCTGTGATTCTATATTGTGTAGGTGCTGTGGTTTAACCACACAGCCACACACCACACACTCAATGGGTTGAGATAAGAAGAGTTTGATAATTGAAATAAAGTAAAATATAATAATAACAACAATACTACTCCTACTACTAGGAAATAGAAAAAGAAGTAAACCCCCAAACAAACAAAGAAATAAGACCTTGCTGCTTCTGCTGTAAGGGTGCCCACCATCTAATTTCTTTCTTCTTCTTACCCCTTGTGCCCTGCCCATTCCTCAGACATCATCTGCTTGTAGAAGATGTCTGCTACAGCTTAAGGCGTGCAGTTCTGTGCTGGGATTGGTCCTAGCTCCTGCCTTTTTGGAACGAACAACATGCAGGAGAAGGTGTTGCATTCCTGCATGTACAACTCGAGATGCTCACGGCTCATCAGGAGCATATCTGGCACTGCTCAAGCATGGGAGCAGCCTGGCACTGAAGGGGGCACAAGATGAGCCCTAACAAGAGGGTGCTCTGCCTCCTGGGGCTGGGCTGCATGGATGTAGTTTTGTGCTGTGCCATCTGGACCTAGTGACTCAGAACAGTGCTCCCTTAGGATTTTCTGGACCATCCACTTTGTGAATGGTCATGGCAAGTTCTTAACTGTATGTTGGAAATACCAGGCACACAGTACATCTCTCTCTAGCTCTCCTGGTCTGATCTGGCCAACAGCATCCTTGTTCTGCTGTAGGAGAGACCATTCTTTCAGATTAGCGCTCAGAAGGCTTTTTAAAACAAAGCAAAAAGTATCTATAAGCCTGTGAAAAAGCGATAGCCTAAAGGCCCAGTTCCAGTGCCATCCATCTAGGCTTGAGTTATACCAGGTGTCAAGGATAATGGGAAGTAACAGATTCCCACTGGAGTACTGTGCATACATAATGGTTTCATCTTGGCCAAAATTCAGAAGACTGTAATTGGGTTGAGCTGGGTCTAACACCTCCAGGTCAGTTACAGCCTGCTGAGTGCACAGTCATCAAAGCTCAAAGAGAAGGTACTAAAGGAAGGACTAAGACAGATGTAACAACAGGAATAGCAAAGTATTGGTGAGCTCACAGTGCTTGCCCCGATCTCTAGTTCACAGTGTCTGTCTTATGGCAGGTACTCTTAAGCACCAAAAAAGAAACACAAAGGCAATGATAGGAATTGTTTCTGTTGATCACCAAAGGAGTTCAAGGAAAACATGGGGCATCTGAGCTAGTTAATCTGAATTAGACCAGGTATCCAGGCCCTGTTGTAAACCTTCCAGTAGAATAAAGCCTTGTAGTTCGACCTAAATAACAGCTGATCCAGCAGCACTGCATTGAATACTTCTGAGCTGAACAAACCTTTGCAGAAAAGCAATGTTTCCAGGAATCCTGACGGTCCAACTCGGACACTTCTCCTCTCATTGGCCATCCTAGATGCCATAAGTCTGGGTGAACCCTCAAGGAAACTCGTCCAACACTGGAAGACTTTATTTCAGGGTATGTGTCCCTCGAGCCACCCAGCAGTGACTCCCTCAGGACTGTATCTCAGAGTCCTTGTCTCCGGGATAATCAGCAATACAGGGGCTGCAAGAGCATCTGAGCAAGTAGATAGATGGAAGTCCAAGAGTCTTGACTATAACTGGAGTTGCTGAGCAGGGAATGCAAGGGAGGAACAGCCATTTCTGTCTGCTTCACTGCAGCTTGTACCGATTGCACTGAGCAGCTCCAGGAACACGTCCTGTTTTGTTAACTCTGCATGTTCTTGTTGTCCACGTGAAGTTTTCTCTGAATTTCTGGTTTGCAAGACGTTAACTTCAGTCAGGAACCAAACTGGAAACACGCAGCTCCCGTGAAGTGTGAATCACAGCTTTGGGGCTCCTCTCCCTGAGGTCCTGTAGGCCAGACCTCGGCACACTCCGTTGTGATCTAGAGTCTCTGGACATGAGGTTTGTGTTTTGCTTTCAGCCTAGTCCATGCATCTGCCAGTCTCTGCCAAACTCAAATGCTATGTTCTCCCTCAAGAATGAGAGCTGAGGCTTCTGTCTCGTATCCAAAGGAAACTACACAGGCTTTGCATTTTTGCAGGTAAGAGAACTGAAAAGCCTTTCTGAACTCCCTTACACATTCATCCTCTGACAGGCACGAGATGGCACAGTATCTGGGGATGCATGCCCAGGCAATGAGGGAGATTGTCCATGTGGGACTGATGCCCACCTCCAGAGGGAAGAGGGCTCAGTGCCACCCTGCCCTTCAGCCTGCATCCCAGCATCTCCTTCCAGGGAGTCAGTTGTCATCCAGCCATTCCTCTCCACAGGGAAGCTGTTTCTTCGCAGCTACCAAGGTCCCTGCTTGCTGCCTCCTCTTACTCAGAGAGTATGTTGTGCACAGCAGGAAACAACTTCAAAGGAATCCTTTTTGTTTAGCCTCCTGTTGGTTTTCCAGGCAGCCCTTCCACTGTCTTCCATAGAGCAGAATGAATGGTTCAGCATTCACATGTCTGCTTCAGGGGCAATTTCTGACCTGAGCTGACTTGTATCCTCAAGCTCAAAGAAAACAAGCTGAAGTTTATGCCTGATATAAAAGCAGATGCTTCCAGGCTGCTGAGCAACCAGATGCATTCTGCTCCCAGTCACATGATGGTTGAAATGTGGAGTAACCCTCTGGGAGCACCAAAGCATCCAGGGCTTGCAGAATCTGCACTAGAGATCCTCAGTTACTGCCTTTGTTCTGAGCTAGTTTTGTGGAGAAGGACATTGCGACTTTGACAATGAATTCAATCTTCACCTTCATTTTGTATTAGGGCAGCAACAACAGTAAGAGGAAGACCAAACCTGGTGCAGGAAGAAGCCCCTCAAGGATGCTACTCTGCGATACCTAGCAAAGATGGAAGCCTTCCACTGTGTCCCTTAGAGAAATGACAGAGGGAGGATATTTCCCCACTAAACACTGACTCCAGCCTGCATTGACCAAACTTTGCTGGCTTTGTTTCAGACAGGAGGAGGAAAACCTACCCAGCACTGACACTGCATGTTCTACGCTTCGACATCTCCATCGGCACTAGTGTGGTTCACCCGCTGGCCTTGCCTTTGGGACCAATACATCTGAGGATCAGAGACCTGCTATTTGAGGCTAGCTAGGTTGTGCTGAGAAGATGAGCAGGGGGTGGCTGCCCCATCCCTGGCAGTGCTCAAGGCCAGGCTGGACACAGGGGCTTGGAGCAAGCTGCTCTAATGGAAGGTGTCCCTGCCCGTGGCAGGGGTTGGGAGTGGATGAACTTTAAGGTCCCTTCCAACACAAACCAGTCTGGGGCTCTATGATCATCAGTGTTTTGCTCTTAGTCCTGTATCAAGGTCCTGTTGGTCTTTATGCCACTGAGTAGAAGATGCCACCACATGGTGGTGTTGAAGCAGGGGCAGTGTTTAGACACCATTGCCTTCTGAACCCCCCATAAGAGAACATGTGTTGCAGTGTTGAAACAAAGGTAAGGCAGTTTAAAGCATAGGACTTGGTAAACACGTTTACCTTACAATGTGGGAGCTCATTCTCTGCTTCTGGAACAGAGGAAATGGGGAAATAAAAAGTAATCCTAGCTTAGAAATGCTCTGCCTGGCACCTCAGGGGCTCTGCCAAGCACTTCTCACCTCAGAAAGTGCTAGAGTTAGGGTTTGAGGAGGGCCTGAGTATCCTCAAGGGATATTTACAGAGAAGACATAGCCCCCCTCCTTCTTCCTCACCTTATGCTACCCCTGGCTTGGCCTGCTGCATCACTACAGCACAGCTATGGTGATTCAGCTGTACTCAGTGACATGGATTGTCCCTTCAGCGCTTCCTTGTCAGCAGACGCCTCCCAGAAGCCAATCTGCCTCCTCCAGATGTTTCTTGCAGCTTGGCAAGGAACGTGCCAATATACTGGAATTTCCTAATTCATTCTGGAGTCCAACAGCCCAGGAATGCACCTGTATAGGGGGGTTAATTGCTTTCAGGCATAGTCCCTCCAGCTGCACTTGCTCAACGTGGCAAGTGAAATCTGACATGAGTTTATCTGTATTATGGAGAAGATTAAGGTCCTGGTTACAAAATTGGAAGCACAGTTGTAAAAGAGGAAAGTAATAAGAAAGAAAATTGCGGTCTTAGAGCCCTCCCTCCCAAGGTGCTTTCCCTGCTCTCCTCGGGTTTCTGCAAATCAAATCGGAGTTGCAGGAGGTGAGGCCAGCTCTGGAAGCTGGTCTCTTCCCTGCCCACTTATATTCATCGCTTTCTTGCTGCTGTTGGATGTGAATGACGTTTCAAAGCACCTTGGAAGAGCTGCCTCTCTCCTCCCTGTCTGCTTTCTTTGGGGGAATCTGGCTGGGCTTCAGCTTGTTGTGAGTTCTTGCTGTCTGAGAGTGCAGATGAAGCATCCTTAAGCTTCTCTAAGGTGATTGTCCTTTGATGTTTAAGAGGTTTTGAGGAATGCTTATTCCTGTTCACCTTTTTTTTTTCCCTTAAAGAAGGCAATTGACTTGTAGGTATATCTGCTTACCTTGTAAAGCACTCTGGATTCAGAGCCATGTGCCAGCTTTATATCCCAAATATGNGTGATTGTCCTTTGATGTTTAAGAGGTTTTGAGGAATGCTTATTCCTGTTCACCTTTTTTTTTTTCCCTTAAAGAAGGCAATTGACTTGTAGGTATATCTGCTTACCTTGTAAAGCACTCTGGATTCAGAGCCATGTGCCAGCTTTATATCCCAAATATGCCAACGGACTTCATTTTCCCCCTGAGACCACACATGGCATATTTATCACAACAGATGTCCTTGGATTCAAGGAGGACTCGAGCTGCCTGCACTGTACCTGTGCTGTCAGCTACTGAGGCACAACCACAGAGGTCTTTGGGCTGTAAGAGCCCACCCTGTTCAGGTGATGGTATAATTCTGCAGGATGTCTCTGAGGCTCCTTAGCACTTTTCATTTCGTATGCTTATTGGGAAATTAATTGCTTAAATACCTATAAACTGCTGGGGGAAAGACTGAGCTGAGCTCTGAGGCAGAAGCTGTTCCCTGTGAGGGTGCTGAGGCGCTGGCCCAGGGTGATGGCCCAGAGAAGCTGTGGCTGCCCCATCCCTGGCAGTGCTCAAGGCCAGGTTGGACACAGGGGCTTGGAGCAAGCTGCTGCAGTGGAAGGGGTCCCTGGTTGGGGCTGGAGGAGCTTTAAGGTCCCTTCAACCCAAACCATTCTGCATGCAGCTTCCTGAATGCTCTTCCCAGGGTGCTTCCCAGGACACTGAAAGCAGGATGCTTTGCTGGGTCTCTGCACCAAACCTCGCTGACACCTCTCTTTGGCATTTCCAAGGAGACCTTCAGATATGTGATATACGAGTCAAAAATTGTTCGTAACGTGGAGGATTTCCCAAGCTCTGCAGAACAATTACATAATGATGAAAGAGCTTTTAAACCCCTCAAAGGTGGGGTTTCTTATTCCTCTCTGTGGCCATAAAATGAAATGTTTTATTCACATCCATACTCCCGTGGGTACGATTTCTGTAATAAAAGATGCCACAAATGAAACTCAAACACCAACACTGGATTAGAGCATTTTGTCATTAAACTGCTTAGAATTATTTTCAGTCGTTTGCTTGAACTTGGGTAATTTAGTTCATCATTAGTTTCCACACTGAGATTTCCATTTTCCTTTCTGCGTGTTTAATACCAAAGTGCTTCAAAGCAGCTTTCCTAGTGAGATACTGGATCAGGAAGGAGCCATGCTGTTCCCCAAACACTGTTGCCTCTCATTTTTTAACCAAAGTAAGTCAGAAAGAATAGTTCCAGAGAAAAATATTGTTGTGTTTGCTATTAGGCATGAATATCTCATTTTAATATCAATGTCCAAGAATATTAATAAGTCAAAAATGATTTTTATTCTAACAGGAATTGCAATTTTTTGTGGTGATAATTATGAATTAAAATAATTCTGAGCACTCCCTTGCATTGTTTCCCTTGCATTAAGATGTTTCCCTTGCATTAAGATGTTTCCCTTGCATTAAGATGTTTCCACTGCTCAGCAGCAGCAGACATGAGGCAAACCTTGCTGACTAACAACCCTTCCAGCACTGCAGCACATATCCTGTTGGGCTCTCAGGGCAGGACGTTTGGTCTAACCTCCTGCTTTCTGGGAAGTCACTACTGTAACCTTGTCAGGATATTAGGATATCAATTTGATTATCCTTCCTCTCCATCATTGTACCACATGTGTCTATAGCAGCTGGCAGCAAAGGCCTTCAGAGGATCACAAGTGATCCCTGGTCATTGCTTGGTTGAACCTTTTCAAGTGCTGAAGGCTCTTAGTCAAATCTTTGCTGGGCGCTCTTCTGCAGTGCTGATGCTCAGCCTGTCACCAGTAATCCGTTCCTTGTCCTTGTGTAAGCTCTCCTCTGCTGTTTCACCTCTTGGTTCTTTTCTCAACACAACAGATTGCACAGGGAGGCAGAGGTTCGTCAAGACCAATTTCAAGCTTTCACTTGAAGTGCCTCACTTTAGGAGCGTGCTGTATGTAAGGTGCATAGGCTCCCTCTTTAGTCAGTGAAGAGAAACTGGCACTTTCAGGAGATCAATGAATTCTTGCTGCAAATGGCTGTCAGTCTTGGCCCAAGGAAACACTGGGAGTAGAAAGGGTTGCTTTATGGTTTGGTCTGTTGGGGTTAGCACTGCTGGACACCTCCACCAGAAACCTCTTGAATGGCTAAGCACAACCCACTGCTCCTGTGGACTCAAGGCTGGATTGTCTCTCTTGCGCACAGTTTTTAGGTAACCCTCAGCATCTCTGCCTGTGCCTTTACATGGAGGTGGCAGTGAACTGCAGAGGAACAAGGTTTGATGTAAACCCATCAGAGGCTCTGCACACTGGTTCCATCTGCAAGGACACAATGGGGTTTGATGTTATGGCTGTCTATGCTCATTCCGCCGGTTAGAACACGAGGTGGGCATCATGTCATAGTTGAGCATCCCAGAGCAGTAGTGCTGAAGGAAGTTAGCAGAGGTCTATGGGCAAGAGGCAGTTGCTCAGCACCCTGCCCCTTTTACCAAACCATAGCAACAGGTAGAAGCAGCTGGGGACAAAAGGAAGCCACTTTAATTCGTCGTTCACAGGGTACAGGGAGGAGTAGCTGAGTTGGTTTTCAAATCATTAAAGCATCATTTCCCAAGGTAATTTCACAAACTGCAGTGTGGGGATATCCTCATGCTTCCTAGAGGGGTTCAGACTGCCCAAAAGCCTGACAGGATTCTTTGACTCAAATATGAAATATACTCTTTGTGATTCTGAGGTAAAGGGGGTCTGTGTCTGCCTGGTACCAAGTGGTTTGGGAGCAGCTTGGTAGCTGCAGCAGCTGCTCTGTGTAGCTGATACAGGAGAGTCAGTGCTGGTCTGATGCTTGGAAACAGCCCACAATCTGGGATGAAGGTAACCTTCACACTCAGCCTTGTTAAAGGTGGCTGGTCTTAAGGGGACTCAACTCTGTTGAGAAGAACTGATATTTTTATGTCAACCAGTGCTTTCAGAGGTACCCTTGACTTTGAGATTACTTCTTTTTTTGGATTTACTGACTGACTAGTGCAATTGCTTTCTCCCCATTTGTGTCACAGTGGGTCATGCATTCTTTCCATCCTCAGCTTCTGTGTAAATTCAGTAAAGACTGCCCCTTCTTTGGTCCTGTGAAAGCAATCATTCCATCACCTAGGTAGGAGATCCTATAGACAACCCAGATTTGGATGTTGCTGGTCTGACAGCACCATAGCCCAGGAAAGGTCCTCTGCTAGCACTGCAGAGTAGATCCTGATAAACTGAACAGGCAGCTTGGGCTGAAAAGGATGAGAAAGAGTATAAATGAACCATAAACACCATATCTGTCTAGAAAGGACTACCAGGTTTCGATCCATACATCAGCCTAAGCCATTAAAACCTCCCCTGATTGTTCCCCTGTGGAGCTGGTGGCTTTGGCACAAGTTAGATCTACTGTATCCCTTACCTGTGATGTGCCATGGGTCAGTAGAAGTAGAAACCAGGCAACAGTCAAGATTAGCATTGTGTGGAAAATGGTCCCCTGTTTTACAGCCTTAATCTCCAGTGAGAAAGGAATGCAGAAATATAGTGGGGAATTTAGGCCTTTTTGTCCATCAAAACCTCAACCCATAGGTGTGCTTTATGTCTAAATACAAAACAGGCTATGAGGCATCTAGATGCCGCATTAATGGATACCGGCAACTTCATGAGCTGGGCAGATACGGCAGAGGAGAGTGTTATGTTGATTGCAGACATAAATAATGGAAGTCCCTTGAAGATCTGTAATGAATGCGGACAGAAAATGTTACCTGGTGGTATAATTTTCAATGAGTAGCCAAAGCTGTGTCCTGTAGCCTGGCTTCCAGTTATGCCTTTAGCATATATTTATTACTGTTAATTAGCACAAGTTGTTCAAATGTATCTGCTAGAAGGCAACATCAGCATCTCTTATATTGATGCATTTCCCAAGGTGGACTCAATGCAATACCTGAAAATGGTCATGCTGGTTCTGTAATGAGATCTTTCCTATTCCAATAATTATCATGGGTGTGAATAATATTTTACACTTAGAAAGAAAGCGTATTCTTAAAGGATCCTCACAGTCCTTCCAATCCTCTTCATTTCTACAGTGCATCCTCAAAAGACCAATGACTCAGTTTGTGTGGGCTGCATACCACATGCAATGCTCAGAGATAATGGACATCAGGACACTTGGCAGCTTGCCCCATAGAAGGTCTCACTAGGAAAAGGACCTTTTATTGCCATTCTAGAGCTTTTTCAGGGGTGTGGGGATCACTGTGAGGCACCGTAAGATTGGATTTATATGTCTATGTCACAAAGAATTCTTCATCCTCGGAGGCAGCCAAGATCTGGCCAGGCAAAGTCACAAACCTCTGCCAGGGCTGTTTCTCTCTGCTGTGATGTTGATAATAACAAGACAACTCAGTCCAAGTTTGAAACACGTTTTAAGACCTTCCCTCCACTGCACAGAGCCTGCCACAAGGAAGCCTTTACTAACAGGATCAGTAATACCAGAACAAGTACTGAGAGCCACACTGGGAACCACACTGCCTGCTTCCCTAGGTAGCTCCGGAGCTTGCCTTGGGCAAAGCACACTTCTCCCTATGGATATGCTCCAGCATTTTGTCAAGTCCTGGTTTACACTTCCATCACCCTTTAGAAGTACAGTATTAAGCAACGTTAAAGCTTTTCCTAGAAAACTTTTCCTGTTGTGCAGCTCCCATTTTGCAGTACGAGTCTCACCTTTTAACATCTGTCTGTCCCTCATCAGAGCACTTTAAACAGTTCTGCTCCTTGCCTGGCTATTTAATCACCGTTTGGCCAAGCCATGCATAATTTAGTTCCTTTAATCTTTTCTATTTAGCTTGCCCTTCAATCATTTTGTGGCTGTTCTAACATCCTCTGCTTTCTCTATGACCTTGTGGTGCAGACATACACAGACTTCCTGCTGTGCTCTCCTGGATATTGAAACAAGGGGGGCACAGAATCACAAAATGGAATATAAAAACCTTTAGGATTAGTTTTAAGTAATGTTAAGTTTGATGGCTTTGTAACAGGAGCAATGGAAAATTACTGAGGTGCATGAGACATAGAAAAAAAAATAGAGAGCAGTCAGAGAACATAACAAGAATCCTTGTATAAGATAAACCGTTGTAGTTGGTGCTGGTTTAGATCCTTATGACCTTAGTACACGAATAAGTGTGAGAAAACAGGATAGAAGAACAGGACACAGGGATAAGGAGTATCTGGCAACGGCAGGTGTCCAGGATGGGCTGCAGTTAAACTAACTGATAAGTAGGAGGCTAGGAGGATTATTAGGTCTCTGGTGCTAATGAACCACTTAGACTGGTATAAGCATCTACTGCGCGTGCTTCAAAGGGTGCCAGGAGTGATGAAGATTGTTGGAAGAAGTCAAGGACCCTCTAGAGACCAGCACCACAATTCTGTACGCATGCAGGGAGCTTTCTGGAACATGATGGAATCCATACATAGCCTCCTGAATACGTATGTGTGCCCAGGGACTGTGTAAGGATGGCTTGTGCGGCAAGACGGGCACACACGTTAGGAGGAGCTGTCCCTGTGTCTCCCGGCGCCGCAATAAAGAATCCCTGCTTGTCAGCTGGAAACTGTTGGCATGTTTGTTCCTAGAGTTTTCTCCGAATCAATACACAGGATTCTGCTGTCTCTGCCTACACATCTATAGGGTGATTCTTTCATTAGGCCCATATGTGGAGCTGTGTCTAATTTATTGTGCCCTTCTACTCCAAGATTTGTTTCAACCACAACACTTGCCCATAATCACTGCACATCTTTCCCTTCGTAACAAGGCTTTGCAATCTGTGCCATTCTTTTTGCAGTTCTTGAAATACTTTCCCAAACATACTCCACTTTGCTGCTTCCTACTCTCTCTCAAGCTGCCCTTGACCCCTTGTATACCCTTTTCTATGTTTTAAGACCTGAGAAAGAACCACTCATTCAGTTAGAGACATACGTTTTATCAAAGTCTTAGGCTTTTTTAATGAACCATTTGGACAATTCTGAGGTCAGTACAGACTTACCCTTTCTGGACATTGTTATATCTGCAAAATGGGAACTAGAGCAACAGAAAAAGTTAGAGGAGTTTTGATTTAATCCATCTTGGCTGAATTCCGCTGGCTAAGAAGGAGAAGAAAGAGTGTGAACAGTAGGAACATCCTGCTGAATCTTTCGGAGAGTTTCAGATCCTTTCAAAGATCTTGAGGATCAGGGCTGTCTACACTGAGAAAAGCTCCTTTGAAGGGTCCCTGCACTGTGGGAAGATAGCTGAGGAGTAACTCTGTCACCTGAGGCTTCCAGCTGGGAGAAGACCTCTGGAAACAGGAGCATAAAGACTTCCTTTACACATTCGTATCAGAGACTCTGCAAAGGAGCTGGCCCTGCAGCCAGACCGTGCACTTTGAGAAGACAGGAAGGGATGAGTACTGCTTGGAAAGTGCCAGGCACCTGATGTCCGTGCTATGGGGACATGCATGGAAACAGGACTGTATCTTACATTGGTTCACGTAGTCAGGGAAGCAGGAACGGAAGTTCTTCTCCATGAAAACTGGGAAAGGCATGTTCCAAGAGGAACAGGTGCTCTGAGACAGGGTTTATCACTGGGTCCCCATCCAGAGATGAGGGCTTCTCATGCTTCAACCTTCTCATGCTTCATGCAATTTTCTGCTCTTCCTCCCATGGACTGAACCCTGAACCACTGGACCCTGAACCCCGCTCACTGGGGTGGCTCCTATCCGCGCCTGTCTTGGTTAGGGGAAGCATCCATGCGCTTCCCCAAGGAACACCAGCCGCTGTGGCAGCTCTGACGCGTGGTAAGCATGTCAGCCAGCCCATTCAGCAAGGCCCCAGCTCCACCCTATGCTGAAAGGACTGAAACAGCTCCACAGTAAACACAAACATCTAATGGAACGTAATTACCATCTGCTGCTTTCCAAGGCAGCACATCCGAATTACCAATTGGGAAATAATTACAGCCCACAAGTCTCCATCACAAGGGCCTCAGCTTCCCTGTTGAAGCTGCAGAACTTCCCGATTCCTCATAAACTGCAGCCCTGATGCATCTCTCACCTTTCTTTAGTTGCTGTAATGCACCAAACATCAGAAAAGTGTTTCTGGAAGGAGTAAATAGTGAGATCCATTCTCTGAAGGCTTCTCTTGTATCAGCCAGAGGCATTTCGTAAGCGTTTGATGTTACTCCCCCTTTAAGCAAGGATTTGAACCTGTGAGGGAAGGCAGAGTGGTGCAAGCCCAACTTCTGTTCACCTATTTTAAACGTAAAGAAAGGAAACCAGCCACTTTGAACAGGATCCTTCAGGGCATGAGTTCCTCAACACTAATCGCAGCACCGACTCCTTTGCACAAATGACATCTGCCCACATGAGCTCCCAAACTAAAAACCCTGGGTGTAAATTAGGCAAATACATATGTGAAATAATGAACCCCTTTGCTGTGCTTTGCTTTACCTCACTCTTCTTTCAGCCTGGCAGGACACAGTGTAAATGGTTCTGCCTCCCTGCACAGTGCTGCTGTGTGCACTGGGGCATTTAGCTAATGCTCCAGCTCTGGAGAATTGCAGTCATCTGAGGCACCTATTGTGGGGCTTTCAGCTCATCCCACAGCAGCACAACAGAACTGATTTTATCGTGTCAGAGACTCCCTAATAGCTGTCTGTATATCAAAAGGGAGGTGGAGAGAGCAGCTTCTGATCTGTGCACTGATAATAGAATGATTAGTGAAACCTGACTCAGATTTTCACTCTATTGCAGGCTAAAGACTTCATTTTCCTGCAGTTAAGGATGCAAATATCTGACAGCCACTTGTACAGTGAGGCTTTTAACTCTTTTGAGTGCATTGTGCTTTTCATATACGTGGCCCTAAGTTAATAAACCCAGATCAGCAGGGAGGCTGGAAAGTCCTTCACAGACAATGGCTGCAGAAGGGAGAAATTTTCCACTACAAATTCCATTTCTACTTGATGTGCAACTTACACTCTACCAGGTCTAGTCTTTAAAAGGTTGTATTTTTGGAAGTGCTGTTTGGAGAGAATTGCCCTCCATAGATCTATGAGCAATGGAAGAGTATCTTTGGTGGCTGAACACCCAAGGAACTTGCCGTATGGTGTAGAAGAGGACTTCAGTTTAATTGCCAGAGTCAATTCCAGTCAGTTCCCTAGAACAAGTCTAATTCAATTAGATGGAGTCCTCAGAAGCCAGAATTGCCATGATGTGTGACAATGCCTTTTGCTAGAAGCTGGCTTTTCAGCTTGTTTCTGTAGCTTACAGTGTGTAGTAAAGCTAAGGTTAAGATAGCTTTTTGTTGTCACATTCTTGTTACGTGATGCCTTTGTCTATATAAGATGCAATGAAAAAGGGTGTACCATGACCAAAGAAAACAGGTACTTGTGCTGAGATTGTCCCTAATGGGAAAAGGCCACTGTTCGATCCGTCAACAAGTTTGCGGGATATGTTATTGAGAGGGGGCAAAGCATTATAAGGAGAACTGAACACTGAGTCATGGACCAGCTGAAATGATGGGTGGAGGCTGGCAATGGAAAAAACTTTTGGGAAGACAACACTCAGAGGACTTCAGGAAGTATCTGTTCCACAGACTGAAGCAAAAAGGGCAAGGCAGTGGTGGTGGGTTAAAGCAATAATAGTGTCCAGAAGAATGCTAGACACTAGACAAGAAGACTGGATGTATCTTAATCTTGAGGGGTAGTTCTCCAAGGTCAGAGGGCAGAATATGTAGAAAATGAAATAAGAAATCAGAAATGAGCATGTTCTCAGAGGGAAGAAAAGGAAGAAGACTGGAAAGATACAATTGTAGAAATGAGCTGATTGAGTTAACAAACATGAAGGATCAGAACTGACACAACAATCTCTCATGGCCATCCATGATCTGGGACAGAATGGTGAAAGAGGTTCTGTTGGAGAAGTGTTTATGATGAGCTGGAACTTCTGAAACCATGAAATGAGTAAACATTAATGGACAGGACAAGGGGGAACGGGTTCAAACTGAAACAGGGGAGGTTTAGATTGGATCTAAGGAAGAAATTCTTTGCTGTGAGGGTGCTGAGGCACTGGAATGGGTTGGCCAGGGAGGTTGTGAGTGCTCCATCCCTGGCAGTGTTCAAGGCCAGATTGGATGAAGCCTTGGGTGCCATGGTTTAGTGTGAGGTGTCCCTGCTTATGGCAGGGGGGTTGGAACTGGATGATCTGAAGGTCCTTTCCAACCTGAACTATTCTATGACTCTATGAGTGTTAGTGGAGGAATTTTGTCATCACGGGGGCATCAGTTTACAGAACAAGAACAACTCACACTGCTAAATCTCTGGTGTCTTGGACATGATAGATAACTCACGAGTTTCTTTACCAAAAAAATCGCTCCATAAGCAAGAGGTAAACCATACACTGAGGAGTTGTAAGGCACTGCAAATGGCAGGTTGCATGGAATTATCAAACCACGGAATAGTTTGTGTTGGAAGGGACCTTAAAGCTCCTCCTGCCACGGGCAGGGACCCCTTCCACTGGAGCAGCTTGCTCCAAGCCCCTGTGTCCAACCTGGCCTTGAGCACTGCCAGCGATGGGGCAGCCATAGCTTCTCTGGGCCATCACCTTGGGCCAGCGCCTCAGCACCCTTAAAAGGAAGAACTTCTGCCTTATATCTAACTTAAATCTTTCCTTCTAGAAGCAGTGCAGTGAGGCTGGTTTTATGCTTATAGATTTTGTTTCCTGCAGTCCATCCACTCCCTTAAAAGCCCACAAATCAACCCAGTCAACAACAGAAACCCCAACCTCAAAACCTTAAGCAAAATCTTCTATACCACTTCCATCATCCCCTCCTGGCAAGACTCAGCATAAGCTGTGGAGCCGGCAGCCTGGCAGAGCAGGCTGACCGGGAGGCACGCACTGACTGACATGAAGGCCTCTGCCAAACAGAATATATAATAGCTAAAAGATGTTTCATTTTCCCTCAGTGGAGGCACTAATTTGAATCTCTCTCATCTACTCAGCTGCCAATTTAAAAGAAGGAAAAAAAACCCTTATAGAATCTTGTCTTAGGTGCTTCTACCACCCTCTCAGGTGAGGTGGAAATTGGCCATTGGGTTTGAACACTATTGCGGGAGAGGAAGATGGGGAATGAAAATCTGGTTTTTGATCCTTTGGGAACCAAGCTGAAAGGGATTGGTCAGCAAAATAGTACATCTTAGAGCTCAAGAAACAGAGTGAGGAAGGAAGAACTCTCAAGTGTCAAAGTGAGTTACACATTAAACCAAAGAGGAAAAAAAAACCTCTTAGGTTATGTAAATGAAATGAGGATGACAAAAGAATTAGTGAGGCTGCTGTGAAGTGAGGGGGATGTTAAATTAAAGACATGCTCAGGAAGACTCAAAAATAAAAGGAGGACTTGGCTTCCATTTTTAATGATGTGGCTGTTGACCAGAATAGCAGGAACAGGGTGGACAGCAGGAGAACAAGGACAGAGACAGAGCAAGCGTATCCAGGCAGAGCTAATAACTCAGGAGCTAATGCACAACCCCAGAGGTGCCAGATACTTTATCACAGGTACTGAAACAAGCAGCAGCACTGTATACTGCAGGGATTATGAATCTCCAGATCACGCCACATCAGGCCAGTTGCTATGGGCTTGGGGAATGACAACTTATGGTTGGGTCCAATACCCATCCGCAACTCTGAGGTGGATCTCCTTAGGCATGGTCCTCAAATAAAGCTGGCCAAATCAGACAAACAACTTTCTAACCGAAGTGGGCTTTATGCGAGCAGCAGCTAGGGCACGCAGGTCCCCATTCAGTCAGACTTGTTCTGTCCAGCTGCCTGAAAGAAGGAGCAAGCTTTACACAGTCCCTCCAAGGGACACGCTAATGCTTGTGCCTTGGTGCCACATCTGAGGTCTGTCTGTGAGCATGTAACCGGCAGCCACTGCTACCCAGCCTGCCAGAAACTGCTCTCAGCTCTGCCTCACCAGTTAACCTCTGGAAGGTTTGATCTCCCCTCCTGATCCCAAGCCCCATAGCCCAGAAAAGAGCACATCCCACCCTTGCTGGGTGACCGCAGTCATGGGCTATTGCTATGGAAGGGCAAACAACATGATTCGGAGCCTGAAAGATTAACTCAGCTTGGTGCAAGCTTTGAAATGGATTTTGAAGGCAGAACTAATTAGAGGCATAGATAGAAATGGGTTACAATGAAGCATGGCTTTATCCAAGGGAGGTTGTGGCAGGCTAATCTGATATCTTTCTCTGATAAGGTAATGGAGGTTTTAGACAAAGGAAACACACTAGATACCATCTTTGTGGACTTCACGAAAGCATTTGATATGGTGTCACATGAAGAACTGATTAGTGATGAGAGAGAAAAACAAGGATTACAGAATTAGAATGGAAAGGAGGAACTGCATACAGAAGACACAGCAAAGGGTTTGTGCTGAAGAGAAGAGTCAGGCTAGAAGAAGGTTATCAGAGCTACTACAGGGTTAGGCGTAAAGCCAACCCCCTTTCATATTTGTCCTGAAAATCTCAACAAAAATATGTAAACCACTAATAACAAATGAGTGGGGAGCTTTGAAAATGCAGCCAGAACCTGGATGTTATGGCAAGAATCAGGCAATCTTGAGCACTAGAGAAATCAAAACTGGACAAAAGACCCTTTGGCAAGAAAATTGGCACAGAATCTGGTTGCGGAGGAGCCGTGGTGACCCAGGAGTCTGTGTCTATGGCCTTCTTTGGGTATAACTGCTTGTTGCTGCTTTGGAGAGTCCTAGCACCACATTTAGTTTCGGTTGCTGAAATGCCCATCGTTCCTCAACTTGGGGTTGAGCTCTGAGAACCACACCATTTTGATAGCTTTTTTCCCCCCTTAATGAGCTCCCTGTAGAGACTTTACGCTTTATCAGCCAGGTAATTAGTCTGTGCATCAGGATATCCTGCAGTTACCATTGCCATGACTCCCCATCCCGAGATATTCTGTCAGGATTGACAAGCGTGTCAGGATCTGAAGTGTGGAGAGGGAAGGCAGGTGGTGAGGTTGGATGGCCATGGCCCGTGGGGCTGAATGGCTCTTTGGCTGAAACACCATCAGGTTTTGGAATGAGAAAGTCATATGGAGCTCTGTAAACCTCAGAAATACCCCTTGCACGACCAAGAGCATCAGAAACACTTTCTTCACTTTGTCATTTTCATTGTGACCTGAGCCACATATGAATCATTTCAGCAATGGGTCCTGAATGTGCTGCTCAGCTGTGAAGTTGGGGTGTGAATCCAGCTGCATCCTGACTCCATCTTCGGGTGGATCTGGTCACACATCTCCTCTTTTGTGGTCTGTTTTCTGAACAAAAGGACTCAGTCCCTGATCTGGGGAGATGTCTGCAGTAAACTCCACAGTCCCTGTGTCAGAAAGCCCATTGCAGGGTTCCTCTGCAGATAGAATCATCTGGAGCAACAAACCTACTGAGAGAGTGTGCAAAGCCCATTTCCATATGTCTGAGCTTATGAGCCACCGTGCCTGTATAGGAAGCATCTGGCCACATGCAGAGGTCTCCACCTGAATCAATCCCCCCAGGCTGTCTTCAGAGTCACCAGAAAGAAGCAGGCGTTTCTAAGGTACAGTTCAACACACACATCTGAAAGAAACGCTTCCACTTCTCCTCCTGCCTGTGAAGGGAGCCTGAGTGAATGGGCTCAGAGGAAGATGGCTGCGTCAGAGGTGTCAGAAAGTACAATCTTGGAAGTCAGGGTTCATTTCACCCAGCTTCCAAGTGTCATGATGCTGAAATAGCCTCTTATTTGACAAAGGTCAGGTCCCTTATTCCTCATTATTCATTATCTTTTCATATCTGTTTAACATCAGCTATTTGAAAAGCTATTATTCCAGCATGTTTAGCTATGAAATGGATGAAGTACTCTCTTCTCCCCTCATGCTGTGACCTCTTGTGATGGTCATGAGTAAAACTAATGACACTAAATTATAGAGGTGTTGCTGGATATTGCCAGAGGAGCGATAAAATGTGATGGCAGTTAATAGAGCATGCTTAAAAGACACAACACAACTGTTGTCTACTGAGAGACACCCAAATGCATTAGTAAATAGAAGTGGCATTCTGGTGCTCAGGGCTATATCACTCAAAAGCTCCCCATGGCTTTTAGCTCTAACATCTCTGGTGCTCCACTTTGTAGGGCATCTGTTGCACAGCTGTGTGCTGCTTCTCACCCTGAAGGCTACTAAAAACACATCTGGGCATGGAGCTGCAGTGGTTACATGCGGGAAATGATCCCAGGTGAGGGCATCTCAAACAGTGCCCTGCTTGCTCTGCAGATAAGAAAGGCCACATCCCATTCCTGAAAAAGAACAGGGAAAGAAGAAGGAAGGGTAAATAAAGCACAGTGACACTCGTCTCCCGTTCCAAACAGCAGCAGCCCAGAGGCTGTGATTGCTAATTAAACAATATCTCCCATGCAATGCAGGCAATGAGGGTGACATTTACCTCTTGTAGGCTATAAATATCCAGCCAGAAGTAAACATTTCTAATCAGTGATTATGGGCAAGATTATTTTCCCTGATGCTCTAAGTGATTGTTTGTTTATGCAGAGTTAATGGGCAAGATCATGCTGGAAGTGCTGGCCAAGGATTCAGGCCCAGCGCCTGCACCAGTTCTTTGGCATCATGCTGAACTGGGTCACCAGGCTTGGGAGGACATCCCAGACCCTCCAGCACAAGCTGCATCTGAGCCATGCAGGCTTTGTTTTCAAGATCCTGGGGCACAGTGTAGAGTAGAAATGGTGCCATCCAAAGGAGAAGCAGTTCAGGGAGGGTGGCTATGCATAGAATCATAGAATAGTTTGGGTTGGAAAGGACCTTAAGATCATCCAGTTCCAACCCCCCTGCCATAAGCAGGGACACCTCACACTAAACCATGGCACCCAAGGCTCTGTCCAACCTGGCCTTGAACACTGCCAGGGATGGAGCACTCACAACCTCCCTGGCCAACCCATTCCAGTGCCTCAGCACCCTCACAGCAAAGAATTTCTTCCTTAGATCCAATCTAAACCTCCCCTGTTTCAGTTTGAACCCGTTACCCCTTGTCCTGTCACTGCAGTCCCTAATGAAGAGTCCCTCCCCAGCATCCCTATAGGCCCCCTTCAGACACTGGAAGCTGCTCTGAGGTCTCCACGCAGCCTTCTCTTCCCCAGGCTGAGCAGCCCCAACTCTCTCAGCCTGTCTTTGTATGGGAGATGCCCCACTCCCTGCTCATCCTCGTGGCCTCCTCTGGCCTTGTTCCAACAGCTCCATGTCCTTTTGATGTTGAGGACACCAGAACTGCACACACTGCTCCAGGTGAGGTCTCCCGAGAGCAGAGTAGAGGGGCAGGATCACCTCCTTCAACCAGAGGCTGTCCTTCGAGCCAGACATGGAGGTTCTACCCTTGCTGTGAAGCAAGCAGCACACAGGGTCATTGCCTGCCCACCTTGCTAGATGCAGCCCATCTTTCTTTTGGTGTGAAAACAGCTATGATAGAGTTGAGAGGAACTGAGATTGGGATAACTGCTGACAAATCAGATAGAGGACACCTTTGCCCAGCCCACATTCAACCCCTCCAGAGCTTGAGACCATGCCAAGGTGGCAAAGCCCTCTTCTCTTGCAGATTCTGGTTAGGGACTGTGAAACCAGCAGGGACAGTCAGCATGTTTGGATCAGCCTTTAGCTGTTGTCATAGCCATCTGGGGAGGCAGAGACATATTGCATTGCCCCATCCTTTTCCACTCCAGTGAACACCTCTGGGCTCTCCACACCGCCCACAGCCTTCAGCAGCTGTATTTATTTCCCTGCACAGTGCAAGGGAATCCAAAGGGTCTGCCAGAGCAAACTCCTACATAGAGAAAAGCAGTGCTCACAGCCCTGCAAGGGATCCAGAGAGGTATGGAGATGTGCATGCTGTAATGATTTGTGACAGTTCCCATCTTACTTCAGGGAGTAAAACACACCAGAGTGTGGAAGCAAACACAGAGAAACAAGCTCGGAGAGCTGGGACCCGGTGGAGCCAGGGGAACTACGATGCCAGCAGCATCTTTGCTGATGTGTCTATATTTTATTCAGCATGGTTTTTCCTCCGAAACAAAAAGGGAACTGGAGGGACTGGAGCTGGAGACAATGCCCTTTTCAGAGGCATGGCACTGTAACAGCTGGGCTTATCCCTCCTGGGAAAAGTGCTTCTCAAGCTCTCCCTGCTCTAGCCTAGATGTTGACCTAGCAAAGCACTTGCTGTACTCAGCACTCAGAAACCCTCTCTGACCTGTTCACTTGCTCATTGCTAAACTACCCATCAGCTGCCTCGCCTGTTTAGACTGGGAGGTTGGTTTTTCACAGTTCTTAGCACACTGGGTCCTGGCATTGTCAGGTTGCTCTTTGCATTAATGTCATGCAAAGGTAGTAAGTAACCCCTGTTTCACTGCACGAGCTGGTAAATGGCATATCCCACAGACCATCACTCTCCTGAAGAAGAAATGGCTGGGTTCTAGGTACTGATCTTCTCAGTGGCAGTGCTGCTGATGTAAAGCACCATTGCCAAAGCAGGTCAAGTTCCAGCACTCAGGTATCACATTTTGCCACTGAGTAGAGCTTCATAGACTAACCCACAGCTGCCTCTGGGTTCTGATACCTGGGAGGACTTGTTCTTAACCCTCCTCACAGGGACATTGCTGGTTGCATGAGCACTGAGGGTTGCAGTGTGGATTGCCTACTGATCATGAGCTGACAGCTCAGCTGTTATGTCATTCAATCTGATGTATTCCTCAGGTTTGTTTGCTAGCTCCTGACGAGTCCTGAACAGCAAACAGATGAAGAACTTTAATGTCATCATTACATATCCCAAATAAAACAGGGGTTAGTGAGCTGGAAGGTCAAAGATAGACTGCTGGCTGGTTTTCTTTACACTGTTCCTTGCAAGTAGCTTGTGTTATCTGTGCTGAGAGAAGTTGTGCCCTTCTAGGGGATTTAACTCATTGAGCTGATGTCCTCCTCGCCATGCCTGGAAAGAGGTCCCTCCTTATGCCTTTACAGCTCCTTTGAATAGCTTGGATGTGCACTGAGCTGGTTCAAAGTATTGTTAAGCTATTTTTTGGAAGCTGAATTCAGAGCAAAGTGAAATCTGCCATAAAAAGTGTCTGCTGCCCAGAGGAAATGCTGAGCCTTTGGCTGAAAACAGAGTCAAAGCATTCCTGGTTC
The DNA here is from genome assembly GCA_002631895.1 of Agapornis roseicollis. Lineage (NCBI taxonomy): Eukaryota > Metazoa > Chordata > Aves > Psittaciformes > Psittacidae > Agapornis > Agapornis roseicollis. The sequence continues at coordinate 13,912 of NDXB01003594.1, read as the reverse complement.
CTTGCCAAGTCACAGAGCCATGTGATGTGCACTCTCGCCAGCAAAAGGGAGAAAGGGGTGCACCACTGGAGAAGGAGTCCAGCCAGAAGGTCCTCACAAAACCCCACAGCTATGGCCACAGGTGCTGTAACATCCTATCACACTGTTCAGAACTGAACTGTGCAGGAGCTTCTGTGAGTTCCAGGGGAGGTGGGGATTTATGCACAGGATCACAGAGCCCCAGCCTGGTTTGGGTTGGAAGGGACCTTAAAGCTCCTCCATCCCCAACCCCTGCCACGGGCAGGGACCCCTTCCACTGGAGCAGCTTGCTCCAAGCCCCTGTGTCCAGCCTGGCCTTGAGCACTGCCAGGGATGGGGCATTTACCACTTCTTTGGGCACCCTGTGCCAGGGCCTCAGCACTCTCAGAAGAAACTGAGAGGCTGAATAGGGATTTCAATAGTAGCAGAACCAGCTGAGAAAGCAGCACAGTAAGCTCCATCCACCACTGCATGCTTGCAGATGAGTGTCATGGCTGTAGGTGAACGTGGGGAAAGCTGTCCCACCTAAAGTGGTGTTTCTGCATACAGCCAAGTCGTTAGTATCTGATGTTCTCCTCTTAGGGTCATTTCTTCTCACTTCTTCCTTAGAGGTCACAGTGGAGGCTCCAACTCCATTTAGAGAGCAGCAGGGGATACCCAAAAGACCAGAATCCCCAACAGAAATCTGATACAAGATGGCAAATGCTGCCTGGATCTGATTTCAGATCAGACCTTCTCTCTTTTCTCCAGGCAACCAGCTTTGGCTCCTATAAGGCCACTTGCCTTATGGTGACCATATACAAGCCAGAGAGAAATACATCTGAATAAATACCAGTAGCTCACTGGACATAGGAACCAGTTGTCCTCCACCTTCCCAGTCTCTTCTGTGCACTAGGTACAGAAACTTAGCGTATATATTGTTACAGAAACTTAGCATATATATAAGTTACTGCTTTATTTCCAGTGCCCATGTCTCCATCACAAGAGTTATTTTTCTCGATCAGTCAGTGACTAGCAGTGCTGTTAAAGAGGTGATGAGAAGATAAATTGTGCAAGGCAGCTGACAGCAAGAGCATGAAATTATGTCTCTGAGGTTTGCTGTCCTCAGGGAAAGAGGCCCTGATGGCTGGAGCTGCCTGCAAACCGAACCAGGTTGGTAGGAGTGCTGGGGTTGCTCTCATAACATAATGTCTGCCTTTCCCACCAGAGCAGTATTGAGGCTGCAGGGAATTTTAGCAGGGACCAACCAACATCCTTTTTGAAAGTACAATTCATAGAATCATGGAAGAGGGCGAGGAGGAAGGAAAAGGACTGTACTCAGGTTGTAAACCTCAGTTTTATAAATAGAAGGAATATCTGACTGGGTTTGACCTGTGGACTGTGTGCCTCAGAAACCAGTCTCTACATGCTGATGCCTATAAGAAACAATAAGCACGGCTGGGCCACAGAGTCCTGAAATGCAGCTGATGGCACAACAAAGGTACAAAAGCCACAGCAAAACCAAGATTGTGTTGGGGCTTGCATCTATTCCTTGGGCCCAGAGGGACTCCCTCAGGGAAGAGCTGCCTGGCTCCCCATGGTTCGGTGGTTACAGTGGTTAAATCCAGCCTCGACCTCCTGTCCGTGCTGGGCAGGATCCCTTGCATGTGCAGTCCTGGCTGCTTTCAGAATGCTGCAGGTGGACTTTGGCCATGCCCAGCAGAGCAGTTCAATTGCCCTGAACAAGTTACCCATCATCCGCACTGCTGGTGGAAGCACTGTTACCTGCTGCCATCTGAGCAGGACAAGACTTACAATTTAGCTCCAAATGGCAGAGCTGTGGGTTTGTTCTCTGTCCTGGAGGTCTCTTGCCTAGAAACACAGCTCTTTGTATCTTGTCTTTGACCATTTTGCTCAGAGGCAGAGGCCTTCCTAAACATGTTCAGTGAAAAAAACAGTGTGGAAGGGGAGCAAGAAGACATCAAGTGATTTGGATCTGAAGAGGACATGGCTGGGCAGGCATCAAGGGCCAAAAACATGCAGTGGATGGTGATAAGAGCTATGTGTCACAGGTGGCAGTTAATAATACATGTGCAGGGTGGGTGCATCAAAGAGAGCCTCTTACATACTGTGTGGGAAGGGACATGGATATCATGGACAACATAGAGTATAAACTGAGAAAAGGATGTGAACAGACCATGAAGGGTGTCAGTGGGATTACCTAGATGCAGGTACAATGCTGCACTCATCAAAGGGATCTGGCACCAAGGCAACAGGGGAAACTCTGCTCAGAGCACTCTGAGAAACAGACAGTACAGAGCAAGGGAAGGTTTTCTTAGCCAACAGCAGTTTGCAATAATACTGACTTCCTGATGGGGACCAAGTGATGCTGCTGGTCTGTGCTGTCAGCCTGAATGCTGCAGACTCCTGTCTGGTTTCCCTGCTAATGATTCATCCAGCAAGAGGGATGCACAGGAGAGCAGCAGGGATAGTTCATGGAGAAATTGCATTAGGGGCTTTTAAATATTGACGTCTCTGTGCTCTGCGTGAACTGTCCCTCCTCCACTCCCCAAAGCAGGGTGGGGGGGTTTGTTTGTGAGCAGTGCTTCAGCACTGGCAATCAGAGATGCAGCTCTCTAGACTGCAGTGTGCAAAGCACAGCAAAGGGCTTTTAATTCACCGGTCACTAGAGAGAGAGAGGCAGAAGCAGGACAAGGCTGTTGCTGACAGATGGGAATGCCGGGGCACTCGGATACAGAGCTCATCAGGGACCTGCTTCTTCTCCAGCCCTCAGCTGCTGAAAGCAGCAACTCAAAGGGGGAAGCAGAGAGCACCCAGCTCAGGTGGGGGCCCCTGGCAGTGAGTCCCACATCCAGGCGCTCAGGGCAGCCCCCGGTGGGACTGCACGCAGCAGTCAGGGAGGACCAGGGTTTGGGCTATCTTGTCACAGCGAGGAGGGGACACGCTCATGTGGAGTGTGCTGCGCAGGGCTGGTGGGAGCGGCACAGCTTGGCAGATGCATCAAAGACCTCACCTGAAGCATGAGGACAGAAAACAGATGAGAGGTGCCTAAAGATGCTTCTCGAGGCAAGCAGGGAGGTAGGTCTGTGCTGTGACAGTTGTGAGCTCTAATAGAGCGTGATCTACATGGGAAGGTGCTCATGCATGGGAACTCCATCTTTCACAGTGAAGTCTTCCTCCCCAAGGCTGTGAGGAGTTTGCAGCACATTTCATGGGGCTCAGAGCAACTCTTTTGTATCAAGCCAAAGTTAAAAGAGGCAGCACAAGACTGCCTCTTCTAACTCATTTAGAGCATGCCATTGCCTTATGGCACACTCTAAAATAGAATTTAGAATCCCAGACTGGTTTGGGTTGGAAGGGACCTTAGAGCTCCTCCAGTTCCAACCCCTGCCATGGGCAGAGACACCTTCCACTAGAGCAGGTTTTTCCAAAGCCCCATGCAACCTGGCCTTGAACATTGGCATGGATGGCATTTACCACACTGGCATTTACCACTTCTCTGTGCCAGGGCCTCACCACTCTCACAGCAAAGTTCTTCCTTATATCCAGCCTAAATGTCCCCTGTTTCAGTTTTAACCCATCACCCCTTGTCCTGTCTCTACATCCCTTGTAAAAAGTCCTTCCTGTCTTCATCCACACCCCTGGGACAGAGCTGCCTTTGTCTCAGCTCAACAAGCAGCCTCACCAACCAGCTGTTTTGTCTTCCAAACACTCATAGAGCTCCAGTGCTGACAGGCAAGGAGAGTGAGCAACTTCATCTTACCCCAGGATCCCTTCACAGGAAGAGGTTTGGATCTTCAAAGGCTTCAGAACAAAGCAGATACTCAGAGGGGCTGCTGGCAATTCCCTTCAGGAAGTGGCAGAACCTTTCTCCTGCATCCCAGACTGGATCAGGCCCAGAGACCCTGGCCTGGATGCTCAGCATTCTCTGCAATGAGCCCTCAAGGCTCTGGACCATGTCCCAGCTTGATGAGGCCACCCCTTGAGACCTTCCCTGCAAACCAGAGCTGCTGCTGTAGGGTGAGCAGTCGGTGGCCAACTGCCACGGCCGTGCTGGAGCTGAATGGCTGAGCCCTCTGGCACTGCCCTGTACCTGGAGCAGGAGGGTGGCGAGGAAGCAGGCGATGCCACAAGGGTGTCTGCTATTGCAGAGCAAGAGGAGGCTCTACCTGCACTTGCTTCATGAAGCCTGAGCCCATGGCAGACCCCTCCTGGGCTCGTGGCTGCATCCCCACTGAACCTCACACAGCGCTCCCAGGACTGGGCTTTATTCAAGGTTGCCCAGGAGATGCCATCTGCTCCCAGCTCTCACACTCCCCCTCACTGCAGACACTGCCAGAGCCTTTCTGCTCCCCAGAACCCATTTTTCTACCTCCTGGCATCCTTGCAATGGCAGATGGGACCTGGCAGCTGCAGAGTCCTCAGGTCCATCAGCACAGAGGCAGTAACCACTCTTTGGAGGACTTCATGAGCAGCAGCAGTGTTACCTCATCCCTGGTCCCAAGGGCAGGCAATGTTTCTGCTTCCATCAGAGAGGCAGCTGATGGCACTGGATGGTGGCCATCCCCTGGAAGCACACAGGGAGCACATCCAAGTGTCTCATCCCACAGACTGATCCATCCCACACACCTACACTGTGGAGCGCCAGGGAACAGCTGGACAACAAGTACTGTGGGGAGGGGGAGATGTGGAGCTGCAGGGACAGTGATGCTCTCATGAAGCCATTCCCCCTCCATTGCTGAGGCTGGTTCAGGGATTTCCCACCCTGGTGTATTTGGCTGTTCCCACCCTGCACAGGCATGGTCTGGCCAGGCCACAGCAGCTGGGGGAGGCTGACTGGGGTCTCTACCAGATGGACAGAAACAGGATCTGGGCAAAAGGCGCCTCGAGGAGAGAGCCACAGCTCATGTGTCCTGCTGGCATGGCCGGGAGCTTGCTGCAGCTTTCAGCCACTGTCTTGTTCCCTGTCTCATCACTGCAAGCAGCTGTTGAGGGGTCTGACAGTCGATAACTCTTCCCCTGTGAGGGAACAAAAGCCAATTCTGAGAAGCTCAGATCCCCTGGGATGGTTGTTCTGCCCAGCCTCAGGGACTCTGTGAATGCCAACAGTTTCCCCTGGGACACTGGAAATGCTTCAGTGCTCAGGCAGCAACCCATGGCAGTGCAAGCGAAGTGATAGCAAAACCCAAAGCTTCCTGGTTGCACATCCCTTCACCCTGGCTTTCCCTGGCACTTCAGGCAGAGGTCTGGGATGGCTGGCTGAGGGCACACAGGCTGCAGCTTACAGCTTCTGCTCTGGCTTAATGCTTGCTCAGAAGTTGCATGTTGCTCACCAGGCTGGGCTTGGGTCACTTACAGCAACCCCAAAGACATGTGCTATTCCTGCAGTGCTTCCCCTGGCAGCTCGAGCCTTGCTGGCAACGATGAGCCTAAGACCATGGAGTCTTCTTCAAGCAGGAGCATCTTCTCTTTTCCTTCTCCACTGGTCCTTCTTCTACCACCTCAGCATGCTGAGTCCCCTTCCTGAGAGAATATTGACTTCCAGTTCCAAGTTCTCCCTTGAAAGCAACTATCACACCCCCTTCATCAGAAAAACTGTCCATGGTGTGGATAGTTTTGTGCTCCACTTCCCACTAAGGAGCCCTCGCCTGATGTTCTACTCCTCCAACATCTGGTGAGTATCCTGGAGTTCCCTGTGGAGCCCAGCCTTTGTTTCCCTCTCCTAGGCACATCACATCAGTCCACCCTGCAGCTCAGCTCCTTGCAGCTCAGCCCAAGCAGCCTTGCCCAAGCCAGCAAGCCTCACTTCCCCAGCAAAAGAGGGGTTTGCCCTAAGCACTGATTCAGTCTGTGCCATGATGCACCCTGCTGCATCTCTGCTTCTCATTGCACAGGGGTGGGGAGATGGTGGCGAAGAGAGGACAAGTCCTGACAGGTACTGCTATGGGCTGGATCACATCTCAGCCCATACGGTACTCGGCAGCCTGCAGCCTTGCTTCTCTGCTTTTCTCCCTATTGCCAGCAATCCATGTTGGGAATCCATGGAGAAAGGAGCTCTTTTGCAAAGTGGGAGAGAGGTGAAAGGGGGTTTGGGGTAGTAAAGACCAGATGAAATTCTCTAGACCTTATGCGCCCAGGTTATGGTCCTGCATGAGAAATCCTTGTCATAGGCATCATCCACAGCGTGACTTGCAAATACTGCTCTTAGTCCACATCATGCTCCTGTCTCCCAGGGGCCTGTGAAGCTGCTGTTTGCAGAGACATCTCAGCACTTGTGTCCTGGAGCAAATGGTACTCAGGGTTACCATGATCCCACTCATCCACTTTTAGCACTGTCATCAACTGTTGAGCGGCTGCAGTGTTCCACCCCAGAGCAGCTGTGCTCAGGTGGTGGCTGCTCACCATTGAAAGCAGTGGTTTTTTCCAAGTGTGCTACAGTCCTTTGTAAGATGCCATGTTCACTCACTGTCAGCTCTCACCATACATTTGTGCCTACACTGCTGGCCGTGGCTCCTCGCCGAGCTGTGCTGTGCTCTGGGGAAGCAGTGCACCATCGCAGCCCCAGCACTATACAGCTGCAGCATGGCAGGGAGCCTCTCCATGGAGTTATGGCACTTTCATTGCCCATTTTTATGGCTGCCAGGCCCAGCCTTTGCATTCTGGTCAGGAGCTCTTGAATCACGGCTCCTCGCTTCACTTGCAGAATGCAAAACATCCAGGAGAGAAGAAACAGGAAAATCCCAGGGCTGGCTCAGGGGTCGGTTCTCAACCTGCTTCCAATGAGCAACACAGGGAGGTGCTGGTGTTCACCCTGGAACCCAGCTGTGTGCCAGGGGATACTGCCTCTGGGCACTCCTCTGCCTGGGCTCCTCAGGCTCAAAGGGATCTCAGGGTTCTCAAAGGGATCTCAAAGGGATCTGAGGGCATTGCAGGCTGCCATCAGAGGAGATTCTCTCCTATCTCCGGCCATCTCCCAGTCCAAAGGCATCACTTTTGTTTCCTGTTTTCCTCTTACCTAGTGGGTTTCAGAACCTCACTGGGTGGCTTGTCAGGACTCCTCCTAATTCCCAGCCCAAATCAATTTGTGGTCAGACCAGATCTTGTACCTGCTCCGTCCTCATTGCTCCTTAGCACAAGAGACTTTCATTTAGCATTAAAAAAAGGAAAAATGTAAATCTTCCGTTCTTTTGACCCATGTAAAATCTGGAATTGTGAAGCCAAAAGTTAGAAATATAATCATGACAGTGAGAGTCAGGGTCTGTTGACATTAATAGGACTTAATTATTAAATTAATAAATGCATCATTGCCACCAAAAATTGGCAGGCCCATTAAAATCTTAGCCTCAGAGTTCATTCAGAAGCTGTGCCCATCTCCCTAAGAGCAGGCAAGACCGTATGTGGGAAGTGAAGGACCCCTTTGCTGTGGCCTTGGGCTGTCCCATGCAGCAGGAAGCTGTTTCTAACGGTGGTGACAGAACTTGGGACCAGAGGGACATCTTTCCTTGCAGGTCCTTCCCTGCCATGCACGGGTGCCATGTGCAGAGGAGGGCTGCTCTGAAACGGGAAATGACTCTGATAACGGTGCTGGGTTGCCAAGAGCTTTGCAGAAGGATGTTCCCCCAGTTCTTGTCTTCTCCCTCCTGCTACCAGGGCTGGCTGGGGAGCAGAGCTCTCTGAAGGCAAACCCTGGCATCTGTCAGGCTGCCGGCAAAGCAGAGCGCAGCAGGAAGAGCAGGGTGGGATGAAAACAGGGACCCCTCGTAGCTGCATGTGTGCAGGTGGGGAGCGGGAGGAGGGATTCCCAAATCCCAGTGAGTCACTGCTGAGCTTTTCGGAGCAAACAAACCTGATCCAGGCATTACGGAAAACCCAGTGACATTTTAAGCAGGAAGAACCAGAAGCTGCCGATCTGCGGGTGCAGAGGGTGGGCTGGGACCACGGGTAGCCTTAGGAAAGCAGTCTGTGCAAAACAGTGCAGCCGGGTTGTGGAGCATGGGGTTAACCTGCACCCAGGCAGAGCAAGTCAAGGGGGTCCAGGATCAGTTTATGGGAATGGCACCGATCCACAGAGCAAATCTTGAGTGTCTTGGAGGGACTGAGTTTTGGAGCACACTGCGAGACTCTCATTCCTGGATGTCAGGGCTGCAGACATCCCTTCCCACATCCCTCCTGGGAAGGATCTGGGAGGAGGAGGGAGAGATGAGATCAGACTTTCAATGAACCTTCCCTGATGGAAAAGGCAAAGCAATTACATTAGCCCTTTTCAATTGTGCTCCTGCTTACTAGGGCTAAGGGCTTTCTCTTTCAAATGCAGATGAAAGCACTGCCTGGTGCCTTTCCCTGGGGGATTTCAGGGTGGGTGAAGGTGGCGAGGAGAGGGCTGTTCTCGGAGACTCCTGTCCACTCTTGTGCAGGCTGCCAGAGCACCCTCTTGGCTTCTGGGGCACAGCAGAGAAGAACAATGCGGGGCTGCTCTGCCTGGAGAGCGATCAGGAGATACCTGTGTCCGGTGCATTCCATTGCAGGGACCCACCGCAGACACCCCAGGGCAAGAGAACCACGGAGCAGATGTGGAGCGGCTCTTAGAGCCCAGGTACTCTCCCTTGTTAACAGATGTTGGTTCAGAACCATAGCAGCCCATTCCCTTCAAGAACGCTGATTTTACAGCTCTGTCCAGATCTTTGCTGCTCCATAACCATTGGAAGAATCCTTTTTTCCATGCCACACCAAGCGCATGGTGCTGCCAAGCCTGTTTTCCGCAGACACACGCCCGAAGCGGGGCAGATGGGCAGAGGCACATGGATGGAGCGCGTCCCATGGCAGAGAGGAGCTCGCCATCTAATGGACACTTCTTTGCTGTGCACCCGCGGCTGGACCACGACGGCTTTGCGCTGTTAACGGGAGGGTCATCAGCCGTGCTGAGACCCTGGCCCAGGGGCTGTGGAACGTGATCGCAGCTGAAATGTGATCTTGTCTTTATGCGCATCGAGCATAAATGGCTCCCTACAAGTGCCTGACAGGAGGATGGAGCCAGGAGGGGCTGGGCTCTGCTCCCAAGGAACAAGGGATGGGACAAGAGGCACCGGGCTCAAGCTGCCCCAGGGCAGGTTTAGATGGAGCTGAGGAACAATTCCTTGCCCACAGGGTGCTCAGGCATTGGAAGAGGCTGCCCAGGGCAGGGCTGCAGGCACCGGCCCTGCAAGGGTTCACAGAGTGTGGAGACGAGGCCTCAGTGCCATGGGGCAGGGGTGGCCTTGGCAGGGCTGGGGTAAGGGTTGGACTGGGTGAGCTTGAAGGGCTTTTCCAACCCAGTTGGTTCTAAGTGCACCTGTTACTGAGGACAGGCTGTGGGTTAGCTGATTCCAGCTGATTTCAGCTCACAGGAAGGTGTTCAGCGTGGACGTGTGGGGAGGCAGGACTGTAGAAGGACAAAGCTGCTCAGGCTGCTCCTCCCTGGCTGCCCAGGAGCAAGGTCTCCTCTTTTAGAAGTGTCTCCCCAGTAAGCTTTGCAGCTCCTCTCTTGGTGCAGAGGGAGTCACCTTCCTCAAGGGATCTGCTTTGCATCTGGACTACATACACTGCAGTGTGTCAGCACCATCTGGACAGCAACTTAGCACAGCACTGAAGGGGGGAAAGCAGATGGAGAATAAAACAGGGAAATGGGGAAAGAGAAAAAGGGCTTCTCTGCATTGGGAAAATGTCCTGCACGTTGTTGCTGTATCTGCAAGAATGACTTTGCTATTCAGGGAACTTTTCTCCTTCTCTCTCCCAGTTTCTCAGTCCATGAAACAGATAGGGGATTTCCCTCAAACTCTGGAGGACTTTTGGAGCCAACAGGTAGAAAGAGGGATGCCCACATAGCTACAGCTTAACTTGGTGATTTGCTTCGAATCCTGGATGAAAGGAAGCATGTGCTCAGTGTCTGTGTCTGTGGACCCTGAAAGGAGTCCAGTCCAGCATGGGGGAGACGGCTCCAGATGTCTGTCCATGAGATAACTCCAAAGTGCTCTCCCTCAAACTGAACCCTTAACTTACTGCAGTTTGTTCTTCAGGGAGTGCTATAGAGAGGAGCTTGCACAGTGTGGTCAATGTGGTTTTGCAACCAGCCTTCTGCAGTCCTACCACCACAGCACATCTTCATCTGTGGGTCAGCTTTCTTTGCCTTCTGTTTCATATCTTACTGTACCCCCTCTCCAGGGACAGCCCTCCCAATAAGCTGTGTGATTGCAAGGGATCCATGTCTCAGAGATAGTTGGCCCAAAGGCTGCAGATGGGACCAATTGCCACGTTCAGAAGGATGCAGTTGGACTGCTTTGCTTCATTGGCAATGCTTTGGTCCAGATGGGCCCAGATTTCCCTTCAGCTCCAGGGTGGTTCCTGAGTGGTTATTGAACTAGAGAGTTTTGCAGCCTTTCAGAGGGTTGTAAGTCTTGAGAAAGCTTGTATAAACCCCCTTTTTCTTATTGAAATGCAGTTGTGTTCCTTACTCTGAATCCATGGACCATGTATGTGCTCATGGAATGTTTGTCACTGCAGCAGCTTCACATTTGGACCAGAATCACTGAAGTAAAGCAGTCACTTAGCACACCACATCAGCCCTTCAATCTGACATAAACCTCATTCATCTCTGAAGAGGGCAGCTGCATCCTTGCTCTGATCTCCATCTGCTCACTGTGCCTCCCACTCTGGTGAGGAAGGGGAGATCAGGAGCCAGACCTGGGCCAAAACTGACCTGGATGTGGACAATAAATAAAAGCAGTGAGAATTTTCTGCAGGATCTTACATACACTAATCCAGGCACAAGAGAGGCAGGAGAACCACATGGCTGAGAGCTGGGGAGGCAGCAAGACCATCTCCTTCAGTAGCATCGCTCGCTCACTCACATCCAATTTGTATGACCACAACTGCTTTGCTTGGCCTTAGTGAACTTGGTGCAGAGGTAACATGAAATCAAAACCCAATAAGAAGGCTGTGTTACAGAAAGCATTGCTAACAGGAGTATTCCCATAGAAGGCATGGAGTGAGTAAATAAAGAGAAATGGCTTTACCTACAGGAGAGTAGTTCATACTGCTATAAATACTACACTGTGCCATACTGCCAGGTTTCAGTGCAGAAAGGCAGTAAATATTGCATACGTTACGAGGGGAGCTGCAGTACTGCCAAGCACGTGTGGTAAAGGAACCACAAATGAGTTCTGAAAACAAAGCTGAGGTGCAATTAAAACCCACAGCTTCCATATAGATAAACGTTGGTGCCTTGTGCTTGTCTTTTGCCTTAAGGGCTTTCAAGGGGCAAAGTGCTGCTGCTGCCTCTTCTTTACAAAGGAGGAAGTGATCTGCCTTGAATGGAAAGACAGAGGGAATTCCTGCTCATCACATGATTCAAGAACCTGGGGTTTAAAGAATAGGGATAAAATATTCACTTCTGCTGAGATTGGGACAATTGGACACACAAGCATTTGTGTCAGGGGATGCTCATTCGCTATGGCAAGAGGTACCGGGATGCCACAAGGAGCAGTGCTGGTTTTAAAGATGTAACTTCAGTATTTACTATAGGATTTCCCCCAACAAGACCTGTTTGAGCAAACCCAAATACATGATAAATACTGTAACTTCCTGTCAGTGTAGAGACACTGGACAAAGAGAGATGGCACTCAGCCCCTGCTTGTGTACACCTCCACCCTGCTTTCCCTAAGGAGAAGGCGAGTTCTCCTAAGCACATCCAGATTGTCTCATTCCAAATGACTTTGTTTTGGTCCCCTTTAACAGGAATCCAATTTTCCCCCCATCGAAGTTGCTCTGGGAATTACAAACAGGCAACAAGAAAATGATGTAAAGAAATCCAGTTGTTTATCGTCACAGCTGGTTCTGAACTGGCCAAGCAGAATCTGTCTGCTCCCAACATATGGAAAAGGGCTTTTTAAGGAGGCATTTATTAAAAAGAAATAAATAAAACAATAAGCATGCATAAAATAAGCAGGGACGTGTGTTTCATCCAAGGAATGCAGTACTGCAGGTGGTCAGACTTGGTACATCTGTCCTCCGCTCCTTCAAAAGGTATGTGTTGCCTTCTCCCACATTGAGTCTGATGGAATGGAAACACTGAAAGGTAATCAACAGTAAAACGCCACATTTTGCCATTGTCATATACAGGTATTTCTACAGAAGTGCTATTTTGGAAGCTACTATTTAAAGTGACTTCAGTGAGGCTTCAGGAGATGCTTGAAGTAAACCATCTGCTTAATTGCTGCTAGGATTAGAGGTGGATTTAAATAGAGCTTTTAGTTCTTCCTTAACATAGTGCCACTTTCTTTTCACCTTAATAAAGCATTTATGCCTGTGGTTCATTTTAAGTGCTTGATTAGTGCTGGTGACTTCACTTACATGCTTCAGGTTAAGGATATGATCAGTGTTAGATTGGATCTGGGTCCTAATTGTCTGTAAAGTACTGGCCCAAAGCCATGTTTAGCAGTTAACAAGCGTGCAAACCAGTCCTGCATCTAGGAATAGACAATGCCAGAAATCAGCAAAAGGATGAATTAAACTTAAAACAACTGTGATACACACGTTCTTGTCCCTGGCCCCTAGCAGAGAGCTCTGTAATATGAAGTCCTTGCTTCCATGTCCAAATGCCCCGAGGCTGGCCGTGTCTTGCTGGCAGATTAAGAGCAAGTGAATTTCTGTGAGTTGAAAGTGATTTAAAATCAGTTGACAAGTTAAGAGTCTGCTTATCTTGACTATCATGTTGGTTATAGCGTGGTGCATTTATCACTCCTAAGAAGAACAGAGGCTGGAAAAGCTCTGCTGGGCTCTGGTCTGCTCTATGCAAGCTTGCAGCCCACCCTCCTCACTGTGGTCTCTGGCATCCCCCTGTCATTCCCCTGGTGAGAGGACAAGTACCAATTCTGAGCCATTTGGTTCCATGGAAATCCGAATCAGATTGTGTGTGTGTGAATTATGCTTGGAGTTTAACAAGCAAAGAGGCTTCTGCTTTTAGCTTTCTGCTATATCCTGTCTCTTCAGTATAAAGATGGGACAGGCAGACACTCCTGGCTGTTTCCTAAGGTACAGCTGTGAACAAGGTCTTTGACTTCTCTCCAAGTCCACAGTCCCATCAGACTCAATGGAGAGCCCTTCTCACAGTAATTTCACTTTGCATTTCTCTTTCTACCTCATGAAAGAGAGAAAAACAGGGGGAGGACTCTGTGTTCCCTTTGCTTCTCTTTTCTGCCAATACCGTGGGGTTAAAAACGACCATGTGTTTCTTCCAAAGGTATTAGCATAATTATCTCTCCACTCTGTGCAATAGCTGGCTGTGTTCCACAAAAGATTGCATTTAACTAATCCTGCTTTAGAAACCCATACTATTTATATCCTCTAAAATCAACTTCATCTTCAGAAATGCCCTTTAAAGGACACATTTTGTTCTATTCTGACCATATGTTTTCACCGGGATCTGCCTATTTTAAATGTTTCCAAAGGTTAGCATCCAGGCCTGATCCCCCAGATGCTGCTTGTGCGTTGCTGTCTCACGTTAGTCATGCAGCCTGCTCAGCTCTTTGGTTTCTGAGCAATCCAGCCCCTGTTTATCTGATTACTTTGTGTTTGGAAAGTCAGTGCGAGGTTCCCAAACACAGAGGGGATCCCAGGCGGTGGCTGTCAGCACCAGCTGAGTTTGTCCTGTGGAGTTTGCCACCAGCCGTGCTTTCTCTCCCAGAAAGTCCTTGTTCTTTCTCTTCATTGGGATTTCTTCTCTTCATTTCACCACTGCTTTTTCCTGACGTGAGAAAGGGCAGCACTGAGAAAATTAAATCCAAAGAACTCTTGAGCCGGCAGTGTGCCTTGGTGGCCAAGAAGGCCAATGGCGTTCTGGCCTGTATTAGGAATGGTGTGG
>NDXB01003593.1:5333-20549 GCA_002631895.1 Agapornis roseicollis | reverse complement strand
TGGTTATGGCAGGGGGGTTGGAACTAGATGATCTTAAGGTCCTTTCCAACCCTAACTATTCTAACTTGAAAATCTAGTGTAGGCTATATGTCCTGACAAAATCTAGATGATATGAGAGGTCATGTTCTGTACAACTCTGTTGATTTCAGAGGATTTTGACAAGGCAAAACCTGATATGTTAAGTCTCATACAGTCTTGAGACCACTGGATATACATTTATAGCATTGCTTGGCAACCAGAAGTTATATGGAGGGAATGACTAAGGTCATTACAGGTCATGTAAATCATTAACAATATCTGAGCAGTGCAGTTCCATTTTTAATTGGAATAGTTTTCTACACCTTGCTATTCACAATTACACAGTCTTGATCCAGATTAAGTTACTTTAAGATATTTGAAAATTTTATTCTGCATGTCTCTCTATATTCAATTATGTAAGCTTTAGTATTCTAATATTAATAAGAGTATCTACAATTATACAGGCATGTTTTCTGATAATTACAAGTAAGGCTGATTATAGGTTGATTCACTGGTATTTAACAATGTTCGCATCTCTTTTGGAATTAGATTTAGAGGTATATGGCAAATACCCTTCCCCTCTGTTGTGGTTTGAGCTCAGCCACATTGCTCTCTCTCTCACTGCTCCCTTCCCCCCCCACCCCCTCTCCCAGAGGGATGGGCAGGAGAATCAAAAGAATGTAACTCCCATGGGTTGAGATAAGAACAGTCCAGCAACTAAGGTATAACACAAATCACTACTGATACCACCAATAATAATAATAATGATAAGGGAAATAACAAGAGAAGAGAATACAACCACTCACCACCTGCCGACCAATACCCAGCCTGACCCGAGCAGTGATCTAGCCCTTCCGTGTAATTGCCCCCAGTTTATATACTGGCCATGACATGCTGTGGTATGGGTCAGGTGTCCTGTTTCTGCTTCTTCTCGACTTCCCCTCCTCCCTGGCAGAGCATGAGACTCACAAAGTCCTTGGTCACAGTAAACATTAATGAGCAACAACAAAAAACATCGGTGTTATCAGCGCTGTTCCCAGGCTGAAAGTCAAAAACATAGCACTACACCAGCTATTGAGGAGAAAAATGACTGCTACTGCTGAACCCAGGACACCTTCCCACACAAAGCTTGAAATTTAAGTTTTTCCCTTTTGTGCTGAGTTAAATCCTAGTCCTTTCAAACCAGTGTGCATGTGTCTGTGTCAGAGGGACAGAGAGGGAGAAAGGCAACTTGTGCATGACCTATCTATCCCCAAAGAGCAAACAAGTTGAGAGTTTATATGCCCACTGACATATAAAATCTACAGGCTCAGATCCTTTGTCTAGTACTAAGCAACAGCTCTTTTCAGGTGAGCATCTCTTTATATTGCCTGCTGGAGCTGTTCCTCTTTGGATAAGGAAGTGTATGTTTACTGGTCCAGGGAGACATCAGCTGCTAAGACAGGTGTTAGAATCTCTTATGAGACACAACAGCTCTTGGCCCATGGTCTGTCTGCTTATCTGGGCAGATAATTTTGAAACAGGAGTGCAAGAGGAGCAAGAGTTGAACAGGACACATGGCTGTTGCTTTAGCTGTTTCCAAAGCTTTTGTTGTTATTCAACTAGGCTCTTGAATCTTTACACCACTAAAATTTAAGACATCCTGGACCTTTTCTTGGTGCTCATCCTACCATTTCTCCCTTTGCCTTCAAACTACCACAGAATGCCTAGGAGCATGCGGTAGTCTTGTACACACCAGCTCTCAGGCAGTATGGCAGGTTCTAAACCAGCAATTTCAATGGTGGAGCTTGGGAAGAAACTGACACATGGCATTGTTTCCAGTTATGTGGTTTGTGGACTGATGTGAGACCTTCATAATCAGGATGGAATTTTCCCTAGCACTGATTTGTTTCATGTGGAATCAAACCTATTTCTTTCTGAAAAGGAGGTACTGACCAGAAGTTCTCAGTCCAGATCCCGCTTTACTTCAACAGTTGGTTTCAGAGCCTCAAAAACTTCCCTGCTATGAAACTACAAATAGTTACAGGTGAAAATTTACTTAATTTTTTAATCAAATTTTATTTAAAAAAAAATTGGCAAAAGTAGTGGAAAAGGAGCCTAAGGTAGGCTACCAGTCATTTCTCTCATTCCTTAGAAAGACTTTTCATCACTTGAAAAGTCTTCATTTCTTTCATGAAATAGACTGAATTCTGAATTTTACACTGAGTGCTGTACACTCCGCAAGGAAATCTGATTAAAAAACCCCAAACCTGTGAGTTTTTTAGAGTAAGTCTCTGCAAGTCCCTCAAAACTACTACTTCTGTTGCTTATGCATGGAAGATGTTCAAATACTCAGTAATTCGTAGTTATGTAAAACTCTAACACAGACCTTAATGCGGACAGGAATTCTGACATGTAAAACCTGGAAAGTAAATGTAGTACCCAGAGGATGGATTTATTATTATAATTAAAAGAAAAACAGTTATTATATATAATGCATTTATTTCAGTGTGGGATTTTTTTTTTTGTTGGTTGATTGTTTATATCACAGAGAACTTCAGGGATTTCATCAAGAATATTGTCCTTCAGTTCCTTATCAAAGGCTTTGCATTTTTATTTTATCTGATCAAGACTTTGAATTACACAGAAATTTCACAGTAGAAACCTGATTTTTTGTTTTCTCTTTGTTTTCTCATTTAGCTAAACTAAATCATTTTTTTTTTTTTCTAAACAGCTATCACAAAATAATAAATTACAATTTTGCAGCTATTCATTGTAGCTAATTTTTATGCAAGTACAGTAATGGATCACAAGGTTATCTGTGAATTGTGATCCCTTGTGCAGTTTCTTAAATGAGGGGCAATGCCAACTCAGCTTTGTTTAGCTCATTTACTCTGCATCTCAACTTGTAAATTAATCATTGCTGGCAACATCAATTTAGTTGTAATTAATCATGCAGGGAGGAGCAAAGAAATTGCACTGAAGTGAGTCATATTAACAATCTTATCTGATTGCTTTCAGTGTAATTTACTAGGATCCTGATGTGTGCATACAAAGCTTCTGTCTGGTACTTTGGCACAGAAGGAAATTTATTAGGTTTTGTATTAGGTTTTGTATTAGCTGTATACGATAGGTAGAATAATGGGTAGCCCCACTAGCCATATATGTAGATTTGTAATGAGCCCTGCCTTGATGCATTACTTTTGTGGCCACAATTGTGCAGAGTCTCAGCCCTTTAGCTCTCAAATTGCCAGTGAAGTAAAAGGACCTCTAGTGCCCCTTTGTCACATAATAAATAACAGCGAGGTCCATTTCCAGGCAAGCTAAGGAGAATTCCACCCTGGTGAAATGTTGTTACACTTAAAAATAAAGTATGGAAGAAAAGACTGTATTGAATTCTAAGCAAAAGTTAACTGGAGAAAACAAAAATGAAAAACAACTACCTAAACAGCTTTTCGGTATTGATAAGCAACCTGAAAAATTAGGTGTTGGTGGGTTTAGGCAGCAATAGAAAATTTAGTTCTATTATTCCAAAGGAATTCCACTGTTAATGAGATGTTTGAAATCTTGAAACTCTTGAAGTTTCTTTACACATCCAGTTAAACTCAAAATAGGTTAATGATTTTATTTTAAAACAATTTAACTGTTTCAGTTAAAGCTTTCTTGTGGCAGAGCTTCAATGTCAGCAAATCAGGAAGGTCAGAGATAACATAGGTTAATTTCATGCCAGACTGCAGTCCAACTTTTCTAGGAAACCTGATGGGCCTACATAAACCTCATATCTAATAGTAAATGTGTTTCAACTAGGGCAATAATTATAGGAGACCAATTAGCCAGTTACAGGAGGTTCTGAAGCAGGCCACTGGAAGAAACAATTTCATTTGTTTTAACTGGAGCAGCAGCAGGAAAACAGGTTTCCCCTATCCTAAGAGTGCTGACTGACTGAAAAGGGAAAGTTCAGGTAATAGGGAGAATAAAACAAATGCTTACCGACATCTTACATTTTAATAATTCCCTTTGCAACCTGGATACCTGGACAGTAGTGTCTGCCTTCATAGAATCATAGAATAGTTAGGGTTGGAAAGGACCTATTAGGGTTGGAAAGGACCTGAAGATCATCTAGATACAACCCCACTGCCATAACCAGGGACACCTCACACTAAACCATGTCACCCAAGGCTTCATCCAACCTGGCCTTGAACACTGCCAGGAATGGAACATT
Organism: Agapornis roseicollis; assembly: GCA_002631895.1. Taxonomy (NCBI): domain Eukaryota; kingdom Metazoa; phylum Chordata; class Aves; order Psittaciformes; family Psittacidae; genus Agapornis; species Agapornis roseicollis. Next base: position 16,330 of record NDXB01003593.1, on the reverse strand, counting down.
CACAATGTTCCATCTCCCTGGCCAACCCATTCCAGCACCTTAGCACCCTAACAGGAAAGAACTTCTTCCTTATATCCAACCTAAAACTCTCCTGTTTAAGTTTGAACCCGTTACCCCTTGTTCTGTCACTACAGTCCCTAATGAAGAGTGCCTCCCCAGCATCCCTATAGGCCCTTTTCAAATATTGGAAGGCTGCTATAATGTCACCACAAAACCTTCTCTTCTGCAGGTTGAACAGCCCCAACTCTCTCAGCCTGTCTTCACACGGGAGATGCTCCAGTCCCCTGATCATCCTCATGGCCGTCCTCTGGACTTGTTTCAACAGCTCCATGCCCTTTTTATGTTGAGGACACCAGAACTGCACACAATGCTCCAGGTGAGGTCTCATGAGAGCAGAGTAGAGGGGCAGGATCACCTCCTTTGACCTGCTGGTCATGCTTCTTTTGATGCAGCCCAGGATAGGGTTGNCATGCCCTTTTTATGTTGAGGACACCAGAACTGCACACAATGCTCCAGGTGAGGTCTCATGAGAGCAGAGTAGAGGGGCAGGATCACCTCCTTTGACCTGCTGGTCATGCTTCTTTTGATGCAGCCCAGGATAGGGTTGGCTTTCTGGGCTGCAAGCGCACACTGCAGTCAGCTCATGTTCATGTTCTTATCGACCACCACCCCCAAGTCCTTCTCGGCAGGGCTGCTCTGAATCTCGTCTTTGCCCAACCTGTAGCTATGCCTGGGATTGCTCTGACCCAGGTGTAGGACCTTGCACCCAACACCTCTGCTCTCCCATTAGAAAGAAAGGTATGGTAGTGGAGTGATCTGCCAGACCAGGAGCCTGTCCTCTGCAGCATGAGCCTGGGCAATGTGATAGCAGGAGGCAAGTACATGGTGACAGAAATATTCCAATAGCCTCCAGCAATCTATGACTCACCAACATCCCAAACTAGCAGCTATATTCTTATGTTTAATCTAGAAGTATAAGAACCTGTAGGTATTTAACTTGCAGGTGTTTTTGCAAAAAGCAAAGTTGAAGCATAATTTATATGGCTTTCCTTTCTAGGTATCTGAAAAATAATTACCCATAGTTGGTATTTAATGTTGAGTTCACTGCAAGTTGTCTAACAAAGTCCAAGACTACCAAACATTTCCTGTGCACTTTCAGAAGATTATTACCTTCACATTCCGCAAAGCTACTACGGGTTGAAGCCATAAGGCTAGTAGGGGACACTCTTAATCTCCCTGGTTTGGTTGTCAAAAAATAAAACAGAAGTTATACTGCTTGCAACTTACTTACACACCTGAAATTTGAGGGTAAGACAGTTTTTTCCCCACTTGTAAGACCTGAAGCAACAGTTTAGCAGTCTTATTATGTAATTTAAATCGAGCAACAAAACCCATAAACCAGTAGTAATGAAGAACAGGATACTCCAATAGCCACAAGAAAACAGAGTTGTTTTTCTTCAGGAAGGGAAAGATTTGGTGCTAATTGTAGGTAAAACCACTGGGTACCAATCTTAGCTTCTATTACGCACCAGAATATCAATCATAGAAGTTGCAAATATCCTAATAGGTAAACTTTTAAACCTAATTAGTGAGGTTAGCATTTCTACACATTGTAAACAAGAGTGCACAAATAAATACTCACAAAATACTTATTTCAAACATTCATACATCAGAGCTCAGAACAAAGACTTGTCAAAGAGAGCACCATAATCTCTTATCTTTCTTTATGACCACATTGTAACAAGTCCTCCTTGTATTGACCTTTGAATAAGGTTTTTGCAAGTGTCAAAGCAGCTTAGAAACCAAAATACAATATTCAAAAGAGAGTGTCAGCAAGATACAGCACCTTCTGAGCACTGAGAGGAACAGATGCAAGACATTTAAGTACTTCCAAGCATTTTCATAGAAAGTGCCTTTCAAAAGCAAGAAGGAAGCCTTAAACACATCTGATTCTTAAAATTCAGTAGCTTTAATTTTTTTGTGGGAATTATAATGAAGTTTTGCAATGAATTTGCAATGATAAACAGCAACAGAGAATTTGCCATAGTGATGACAGTGTCCGGCTTGATTAACAACAGCAATTGAAAAAAAGGAAGTTGTATAAGCAATACATTCCTTACAAACTAGCTTAACCTTGGGAAAAAAGCTAAGGGACTGACAAAAGGAGAACATTTGCACCAGAAGGTGCTGATGACAAAAGCAAGTAGTCTACAAGAAACAGAAATAACTGGGTGGAAAGCAAAGGTAGTGGGGGAAGATCATGACCACTGACTCAACAGCAAAATAGCTTACCCCCTTACACCTTCATGAATCATGCATGCTCATTCATATGGCAAGTAAGAACAATTTACCCAATAGAAGATAGAATACTAATAATATTTTCAGTAACTTTTGATCAATGAAAAGTAATTTCTTTGTTCTCTGAAAGATGATTCATCTATGTATGCAAAACTAAGGTGTACTTGCTTTGTGGAGTTTTGTCCTAGCACCGTATTTTGCAAAATAGCTGACAATAAAATACCTTAACTCTGTGTATAATTGACATTTTTCACACTGGATAATGATTCCATTTTGGGGACAAGAATCTTCTCTTTGGGACAAGAACAAGAGCAATCTTTGCTTTCTTCCTGTAGTAATCCTGGCTTGAAACCCCACCTAATTTTCAATTTGTATCCTGTTAATTGCTTAGAAATGTAAAGAAGAACATGAAGATTTTAATAAACTGGCTGTTGTTAGCATGTGGTTTCACTTGAGAAACATGAGTATGATTTAAGTCAACTAAACACAGATGCTAGAATTAGATGAAATCACAGCAAAGCCATGTTTGCAGTTGCATTAAAATTATGGGTCAATGAATACAAGAAATGCTTGATTTAAGTGCCTACCTATGTATAGGACTATGCCTCAAAAATATTCCAGCTATCCAGAATTATTATTGATCAGTTCCACACAGGAAATTTTTTTACACAGCTCAGCATGTTAGAAGTTATAATTGTAACATTTGCAATTTTCTTGCTTTCTAAGTACATAAGTACCGTAAATTTATTTGAAGTTTATAATTTCTTATGATTATAGATTATGAATACTCTGCCTACCTATAGAGTTTACAGTCTTGAAAAAACAAAAATACAAAGCTATCTATTCTCATTTTGCACCAAGCATCTCAAAATTGAGCATTGCTAACACTGTGCAGCCCTGAATACTTCAAGCCACCAGCTGTTTCACAAAAACAGGAATGTGATGGCATCATTATAGACATCATATGGTCTTTCAGGAGGAGCTTTTTAATCACATAAACTGACAAAGTGTGTTGCTGTGCTTTAATTTCCTTTCCATATCATACTAAAAATTTCTACATATCCAAAAATGTTTTCCTAAGAAAAAAAGTCTCAAATCAGTGCCAGTTTGATAGGACCAGTAATTTCTTAAAAGTGTATGAGCTTATTAATAAAAAGTTCTGCTAATAGAAGGTGCAAGGTGCAATGACAATAGGCACTAATGAGACCCACATGTAAAAAAAGACTCTCATAATTTCCAAACAGAATTTGCTTCAACTCAAGTGAAATTCTGTTTTAGAAAATCAGTAAGAAATTTTAAGAGAATGCATGCAACGAAAAATATTGCAAACAAATTATATATTTTGTGCTACAAGAGACAGGATAGCTAAGTTTATAGGAAAAATTCCATCCTAGAAAAAATAATTCTTGAAGATAGAACATTAAATTGCAAGGTGAATTCTTCTGATGTGTCAGAATGTGCCAGGGAATACAACATGAGTCAGGAACTTGCTGTCTAATAAATTGATACACTGATATTATTTGATGAATTCAACTAATTTTGGTGCTTCTATTGGCTATTTTTGAGGCTGGGAAAATCCTTATACTTTTGATGCTCTAACAGGTAGACAAACATGATGGGTCATCATCTCCTTCTTTTTGAGACTGTCTATGAAAATAAATAGTGTGTGTTAGGGCTCCTACTAACATTGTAATTCATCTGTTTCCAGTTTGACATGTTTTTCCCTGTGCTCATGGTTGAAATAATTGGCAGGTTTGGATTCAGAAGTCTTCTTTCCAGTCATAATTTTATTGTGGGTGGTAGTTATACAGTTTGTGACCACAGATGTGTCATAGCACATCAAAGATTTCTGTGGATCATTCAGCATTTATTGCCAGATTTATTTTATGGGCGTCTGTGACTACAAAATCATAGAATAGTTAGGGTTGAGAGGGACCTTAAGATCATCTAGTTCCAACCCCACTGCCATAACCAGGGACACCTCACACTAAACCATGCCACCCAAGGCTTCATCCAATCTGGAATTGAACACTGCCAGGGATGGAGCACTCACAACCTCCCTGGCCAACCCATTCCAACATCTCACCACTCTAACAGGAAAGAATTTCTTCCTTAGATCCAATCTAAAACTCTCCTATTTAAGTTTGAACCCGTTACCCCTTGTCCTGTCACTACAGNCCTCACACTAAACCATGCCACCCAAGGCTTCATCCAATCTGGAATTGAACACTGCCAGGGATGGAGCACTCACAACCTCCCTGGCCAACCCATTCCAACATCTCACCACTCTAACAGGAAAGAATTTCTTCCTTAGATCCAATCTAAAACTCTCCTATTTAAGTTTGAACCCGTTACCCCTTGTCCCATCACTACAGTCCCTAATGAAGAGTCCCTCCCCAGCATCCCTATAGGCCCTCTTCAGGTACTGGAAGGCTGCTAGGAGGTCTCCACACAGCCTTCTCTTCCCCAGGCTAAACAGCCCCAACTCTCTCAGCCTGTATTCATATGGGAGATGCTCCAGTCCCCTGATCATCCTCATGGCCGTCCTCTGCACTTGTTCCAACAGCTCCATGTCGTTTTCATGTTGAGGACACCAGAACTGCACACAATACTGCAGGTGAGGTCTCACGTGAGCAGAGTAGAAGGGCAGGATCACCTCCTTTGACCTGCTGGTCACGCTTCTTTGGATGCAGCTCAGGATACAGTTCACTTTCTGGGCTGCAAGTGCACACTGCAGTCGACTCATGTTCATGTTCTCATTGACCACCACCCCCAAGTCCTTCTCTGCATTGCTGCTCTGAATCTCTTCTCTGCTCAACCTGTATCTGTGCCTGGGATTGCTCTGACCCAGGTGTAGGACTTTGCACTTGGCATGGTTGAACTTCCTGAGGTTGGCATTAGCCCACCTCACAAGTGTGTCAAGGTCCCTCTGGATGGCATTCCTTCCCTCCAGCGTAGCCACCCAACCACACAGCTTGGTGTTCATCGGCAAACTTGCTGAGGGCGCACTCAATCCCACTGTCCGTGTCAGTGACAAAGATGCTAAACAGGACCGGTCCCAACACCGATCCCTGAGGGACACCACTCATCACTGGCTTCCAGCCGGACATTGAGCCATTGACCACAACTCTTTGCATGCGGCCATCCAACCAGTTCATTATCCATTGAGTGCCCCACCTATCAAATTGATGTCTCTCCAATTTAGAGACAAGGATGTCATGTGGAACAGTGTCAAATGCTTTGCACAAGTCCAGGTAGATAACATCAACTGCTCTACCCCTGTCCATCAGTTCCGTAGCCCCATCGTAGAAGGCCACCAAATTGGTCAGGCAGGATTTCCCCTTAGTGAAGCCATGCTGGCTGCCACCAAGCACCTCATTGTTTTTCATGTGCCTTAGCATGCCTTCCAGGAGAATCTGCTCCAAGATTTTGCCAGGCACAGATGTGAGACTGACTGGTCTGTAGTTCCCTGGGTCATCCATTTTCCACTTCTTGAAAATGGGGGTTATATTTCCCTTTTTCCAGTCATCAGGAACTTCACCTGATTGCCATGATCTCTCAATTACGATGGCCAGTGGCTTAGCAACTTTACTCGCCAGCTCCTTCAGGACCTGTAGATGGGTATACTGAACTCGTTAACCAAGATGGTATCTGTGGCATCATGTGAATCTGGTAGATCCAAATGGAATAGTGTGATTTCATAAGCTGTTGCCATTTACTGTTCAGTGTTTTGTAAACTGAGGGCACAAACTTGCAGTCACAACCATAAGTATGTGTCTGCATATGTATGTACATGCGTCACACAGAAAACATGCAAATTTATTTCTGAAACCTAAGGTTTGTTATATTTGAAAAAACCAAGCCCTCCCCCCCCCAAAAAAAAAAAAAAAAAACCAAAAAAAAAAAAAAAAAACCAAAAAAAAAAAAAAAAAACCAAAAAAAAAAAAAAAAAACCAAAAAAAAAAAAAAAAAACCAAAAAACAAAAACCAAACCAAAACCAAAAAACAACAACAACAACAAAAAACCCAACCCCTGACTTGGCGTAATTCTCAAGCATACAGAACTGTAGCAATGGAGCAAGAGGTATGCAGAACATTGAGATTTCAACTGTTCTTAATTTTTTATTTTTTTTAAGGAAAGCGTGTTCCCTTGATCTATCTTGGAGAATCAATATTATAAATATTCCCAAAGTGCAGTGATCCCAGGTGTGACTGAGGTGTACTTCATTGTTAAAGAAGAGTTGGCTTACTATTAAAGAAGAGATAGGATTTGATAGATTACTATTAAGGGCCAGGGGCATTAGTTCACGGATACATGCTAAAAGTTTGTTGAATAACTGCACATGCCAGAGTAATTCCACTGCTCCTTCACTGATAGAGATGGTGGGGAAACAGTTAAAATGGTCCTCTTGGCAATTTTAACTTATGAGACCAAAATTAAAATTGAAATAGTGCAACTATAAATTATAAATTGCAATCTCTAATGAACAAATGGGGAAATTATACTCTTCTGGAGGGTAAACAAAGTCTGATATTCATTAATAATATGCTGGGGCAGAAGCCCTTCCCAGGTTCCATGGTCACTTCAGGTGCCTTGCACTGCCATGAGAGGAGGTGTCTGAAGGGTGCCAGTAGTGCTCTGAGGTGAGCAGGTAAAGATGTAGTATTGGGAGCTTTCTGAGGGATGAAAAATCTTTTTTACTGGTCCAGAGAAGAGCAACGAAGCTGGTGAATGGTCTGGAGCACAAGTCTGATGAGGAATGGCTGAGGGACCTGGATGTGTTTAGTCTGGAGAAGAGAAGGCTCAGTGGGACCTACCTGAAAGGAGGATGGAGCTGGGGAGCAGCTGGACTCTTCTCATAGGTAACAAGTGGTGGGATGGAGTGGTAGCCTCGGGCTGCACTGAAGGAGGTCTGGATTGATCCTGGGAGTAGTTACTTTCGCCTGGGGGTTAGTTGAATGTTGGGGCAGGCTGTCCAGGGCAGTGGAGAGGTTGCTGTCTCTGGAGGTGTTCACTGGCAGCATAGACGGGGCCCTTGGTGACGTGGGTTGGTGGTGGCTTTGGCAGTGCTGGGGAAGCAGTTGGACTTGATGATCTTGAAAGTCTTTTCCAGCCTACTTGATTCTATGATTCTACGAATGTTTCGTGTTTAAGATAGTGAAATAGCTAAAATGTGACACTACACACACCCACTACGTCACAAGAAGCTAATTGTTCTAAAAATGTACATCTTTATAGAACAATCCAAATGATGATTATGCAGTACCACAGTTGCAGTTTTAAAATAAAGAAAGTCACAGGCATACAAATCAACCAGTTATCTTGAGGTGGAGAAAGGAGGATTACAGCAGCTGGAAATTACATGAGAAGCAGCTCCCTTAGCTGTGCCTGAGCTGGTAAGGATGAAAGCTCCTTTAAAGTGGCATGATATAGACTGCTTCTTTTACAAGACTAATTTGGCCTGTCCTTCTCTTATGGATTGAAAGACATTTTTAATTTGAGTTTCACCCACTTGTGAAGAAAAATTAGTCAGGCTTTCTACAAGTCTGTATTTCTAAAGACCAGATGGTATTGATCTGAGCATAAGACAGATGGCAGAATTAAAGCAGAAAGAATATCACAGGTGGTGGGGGTGAGGATAAGGTGGGGAAGGGGAGAAACCAAAAAATAATCCTTTATGAATTGCATGGCCTCTTATTATATATACATATTTACACTCAAAGATCTGTATTTTTCAGCCTAGCTGCAAGCACTGAGCAAAGTGAAACCTTATGTCATGCATTTTTCTTAGACATATATCAAACTAGTGATACTTGGTTTTTACAATGATTCAGTGTTATCTTAAGAAGCAGCTATTACTCGAACTGCTAAGCCCTGCCACGTATCTCTGAAATTCTCTGTCTAAATTTAACATGACCATAACAAATACAGCAGGTAGGAGAATCAAAGAGCTATTCAGGTTATTTGTCATTGCAAACAATGTTTTTGAAGATGGCAGCCTTTTTAATATGCTTAATTAAACATATGTGAATGTTGACATTTTTTAACAGGAATAGTATTAATTGAGATAAGCATCTTATATCATTTGAAGACACTAAATAATGTATCAGATCTTATTAATATTCCCTCCTCCTCATCAAAAATAGTGCCTGGATTTGAAAGTAGCTCTTAAAATGAGTAAGATTGCTCATAGAGTAAGACTTCTCTCAACAGAAAGAATTAGTCCATTGAAAGTACATTTCTAATATTTAACCTCTGAAAATTCCTAGTGTTTTATAGACTGCTTATTCTTCCAGAAGAGGTTAAGATTCTTGATGGAAAGTATAAAATAACATTCATAATGAATATCTGCAGTTCTAGGTGAGGTTATCCAGTCTAATTTTCTGAACACCAAAGATTTTCCTTTGCTTTTGCTGATAGTTGACTCCGTAAAAAGTTGAGTAATGACAGACTAAATTGTTTATATTTTCTGGGGTCTACATAACTATTGACTGCAGGCAAGGAATAAAGGAAAAAGAGTACAATTATCGACCCTAAATAAAGAGGCTGAATAGGTACCACAGATGCAGGATATACCAACACAGACGACACCTGCCAAACCCTATCAATTAATGTGCAGGAAATATTCCTTCCCAGTCAAAAAATGTCATCAGTTTAATGCTGAATACATAAAGGTGTCAGAACGACAATGTTCTGCTTTCTTCACTGGCCCTATTTTCTCCAGCATGTTTCCTCCAGAAGAACAGGAAAAGAGAAAATGCTAACAGAAGCTTTCTGGCCAACTATGCAGTAGGGAAAAAAGAAAAGAAATAAAAAGGAAAATACAAAAATAAGAGTTCTGTCCCATTTGGTTAGTTAAAAAGTTAGTTAAAAAGTGAAATTTAAAGAAAAGAATTGAACATCCTTATACAATGCTAGTTATTCAAATACTAGGTCACCTTCACACCCTTTTACTTCCTTTATATTCTGAAAGTTGGTCTTAGCCTTCTTGATTAGAGCACCACATATTGTCCCCAGCTACCCCAAAGACTTCCAGAGTTACTACTTTCCAGCAATCTTCCTACCCTACAGTCGTAAACTGAAGCCATTATCCTCACATGCATCACCTGTACTATGACCTCTGAGTTGGCCTGTAACTGTTTATATAGGTGATTCAGGTCAGTTTTTATTAAAAAAAAAAAAAAAAAAAAAATCAAAATCCCTTTTTGTCATTTATTGCTAGACCAGTACTTGTTCCATCTGAAAAGAGTTGCAGAGAAGATATGGTATCAACATTCATTTTTTCATAAAAATATGGCTGGATCAAGAATTAGTCTCCTATCATAAACAGTTTTGTTGATTGATATCTCCCTGTTAACAACTATATTTGCAGAGCTAGCAGGAACAGCATAAAATTCCATTTAAAATTTACTTCAGCTGTCAGCTGCTTTAAGCTTTGGAAAACTAGCTTTGCTGAAGATCCAAAAATACACACTGGTGCTTGGTCATGTGTTTTCTTACCATAAGTAAGCAGTATAGGGTCATGATAAAGATTTCTAAGCAGTTGCTAGTTTTAAGTTCACAAATTCACAAGCAGAATGAAAGCCAAATTGAGCTACCTTCTGTTAGTTGCAAGACCTTCTGGATAAGTAATTAATATTTCTTTGAGAAAAATAAATTGAAATTTCGTTACTAGATGCTTGTGGAATTTGGCAAAATGTCACACACGCACAAACCACCTGCCATTTTGGTTTTGATTCACCAGCTTTTGTTGGGTTTTGGGTTTTTTTTCAGTTTGAAAGTGGAGACATTGTGGCAAACAAGTATCAGTGTCTACTCCAGTCTGTAACTGGGACTTGTTGATGATAAACAAGTGTCTGATGACTAGTATCCTCATGCTATCATATGAATTACAAGTGATTTTAATGTTTTACTTACATACTACATTTCAGCAACTTGCAGTAACAACAGCTGTCTCACCTTTCCTTTCACACATGAATATCTCCAAGGTCTCCTTTGCTGCTTAGAGAGACAACAGGAAATATTGACAATGTTCTTAAAGAATACAAATGTAGCACTAGTTATTAGTGAAAATAACAATACAACACAATATAAATCTTTATGATTAGGCAAAAAACATTTAAATAAGCCAATTAATGTGTTTATGTCAAGACAATGTCTGTTTACTGTTTAGTAAAAACGACTGCGAGATTTTTGCGCTCTACTTAAATATAATTTCTGAATTCATCTTCCTGTGTAAAAAGCTTGTCCATTAAAGCAACTGCAGGAAGTGGCATTTAATTTAGAAAATTTGGTCACATTGTGTCTATTTACTTATTTTTCCTGTTTATATGCAAGCATATACAAAAGCTAACTGAATGCGTGCTCCCGTGCATTTGTTAAACCAAGCTACATCTTGCCTGTCAGAAATTAATAGCATTTTGCTCAGCACTGAAAATGTTATAAGAGAGATATTAATGTAGGCACTTCAGAGAAGAAGAAGATCTTCATGTGCCTTGAATGCATCAATGGTTGTGATGAGAACCCCGAATTTGGAATACCTGTGTAAATGCCCTCTGGGTGCTTTCTCCAGCAAGAGACCAAAGCTCTAGTGAAAAGAGTCACTCATGGGTCTATTTCTGCTGATGTATTTTTATTTTTAAAATCAACACAGGATGAGTTAAAAAAACAAAACAAAAAAAAACAAAACAAAAAAAAA
>NDXB01003592.1:39630-87726 GCA_002631895.1 Agapornis roseicollis | reverse complement strand
TTTCACTTTGTAATATAAATGTTTTTTTTTTTTTTTTTTTACATTTTGTTATATAGTATTGATTACAAATAATAGTATAATAAGCCAGTGAAATTAAAACTTACAGATCAGGAAGAAAGAAATACAGAACAGTTAAATGTTTCCAAGGTGAGACTATTCTGGCTTTTTAACCAAAATAAGTATTGGATAAATTAAAATGTCCTTTTAGAACAGAAGTCAAATTTCAGTATATTCCCATCTTCTTGGAATAGTCAATATTAACTAGATTAAAACCTGATATTTACTTCCCCCTCCCTTCCTAGTCCCAAGAAACCTTGTTTTCAGAATATGCTGTTTATGCTGGTTACAGAAACCTCCTGACAAATAAATAATATAGATCTAAGCATCCTCATAGGTGTTTCTTAGGGAAAATGTTACCTAGTCTTTCTCACAGCTGCAACTCAAAATAGAAATATGATGGCCATTGAGCTGAGTGCCCTTGAGATCACTTGGCACCCCAGCAGGGCTTTTCATGTTTGCTCTATACTACTGCAGAACCTCAGTTCAGATCACATTTTATGAGAATAATCCTATTTGTAGATCAAACCTTACGTTTTAGAAGTAGTTTAAATTTCAGAGATACTACAAAACATCTTTTAGAGGAAATCCAATCTGATTGTCAAATCAAACAAAAAAACCCCAAATCCAACTAGAAAAATATGACAGAAAGTGTTGAAAACATAAGTCATAAACAAAGCTGATATTAAACACACAAAAATGTGCTTTTGTGGTCTTGAGGTAATGAAGCAGATATCAGGTTATAAACCAAAGTACTTCATAAACAGGAACCGAACCTCTTTCACCACAGTTACTGTACGTTCGGTTGCTTTATGCACATGTGTATATTTCATGGTTAGCAATATAAATATTAAAAAGGTAGAATGCTTGTAAATGTAACATACAAGTACAAAACATAGAAATACTATAAATGCAAAATGTTTTAAAAACAATTCATTAAAAAAAACTTTAAAAGAAGTTTTTATGTCCAGGAGGTACAATGATGTGTTCCAATCCATCAGTGCAAAGGAATACAGCGCTTACTATCATTTGCTATTAGTGAATCTTTCTTACTAAACTTGTGCTTCAGTAAGGAAAGCACTTATGAATAAACTTAGCTAACAGGTACAATATTATGAAAAGGTAGTTTGATTATCTTTCCAGAGCTCAGACAGTTAGAAGTAGCATTGTGTTTCCTTAAAAGAAAGGTCAGATTGAGAGCCGTATGCAAGAGGTGTAGAGGACCAGTTTATCACAAAAACAAACATAACCCCCCCAGGCAAAGCTAAATCTTTCAAGATTTAGTATTGTTTGCTGCCAAATCACTGTCATCACCCAAATCAGTGGAATCAAACATCTTTAGAATAAATTGACGCAATTACTTGATAATTCTGTAACTTCTGCAGAACATAAAATCTTTTCCAGACAGTTTTAGTCTTTACTTAGCCATCCAGACTAGCAGTAGGAAAGTTACGTTAACATGGACAGGTTGTGGCCTTTACCAGGTTGTTTCATTTCTCTATTATCAGATCAGTACTGTAAGTCCTCAGAAAGTGTGAAGCCCTGAGGCTCTGTTGCCACAGAAGTACTATCAGTGCCCTTCACTGTTTGTCAGGTCTTTCTTCCAGGGATCCATGATCTTTGAAACTTTTCCTATCTTTGTCAGTAGGAAATTATAGATCCCTTGTGATCTGTGATTAAGAAGCACCAGCCTTGTCTAGAGGTGTTTTCATAATCTCTGTATCAATTTACATTGCTCTCTGTAAAAATACCCCAAGATGCTGTTAATACTGCAGATAATTACATCTGCAAATAGATTGCATCTTTGTATTTCTAGCAAGAAGCATATGAGTTGTTAAATATTTGTCAGCTAGTTGCTTTGCTGAGAGAAAATTGCTTCAAATTGGAAATCCAAATTATTTCATCACCTTCTCCCATGCTTCAAAATGATTTTGAAATACCACTGCTGATCCACAAAGACTTACAGAGGAAAGGGTAAACGAAAGCCTGCTGTGGAACAACTGGCCTGTGACAACATGGTTTAGCAAGGTGTGTAAAGATGTCTCGCGGTACAGCCCCAGGCAGCCAGAAGCCTGTGTGGCAAATTACCAAAGTGAGACAGCACGGATAATACGAAAGCAGCAGGGTTCAGAACTGGCTGTGAACTCAGCTTGAGAAAGCTGGTAGTACTCAGGTGGCTGGCACATAGTGCACTCCATCATCCTGCAAACATGCTTTCCGTGCAGGCCAGCTGTCGTAAAATGAGCTCTGATTCATAGCTGCAGCCTTTGGGATCCTTGGCTATGGTGGGATACATGCTGAAACTCACAGGTAAGCTAAGTGCAGGGCTCCCAGAGCACCTCTAATGTTTCTGGTGTCTATTTTCCTTATTGTTTTAGAGGGAAGATGGTTTAACTGAGGATTGCTCCATGTGGTTATGACTACATACATGGAAACTATGAAGCCAAAATGCCCCAAGATAAACACAGCAGGATTTCATGAATGGGAAGTGATGCTTGGCTATTCTCTGGATACTGTGAGCAAGTCTCACATGCAACTTCTGTTAGCACTAATCCCCATGCATTTAGAGCAAAGACAGATTAGAATTCTGTGGTGGTGCTTTCCAGAATGTACTATAACCAAGAGAAACAATACAGACTTCTCGTATTTCCTGTAGCTTACAAAGGTGTGCAGTAAAATTGATTCATGCAAAAAACCCAGGTAACTGCAGCCCTTGAAGCCCTCCAGGAAACAATGTACAGTGCCAAAAAGGCAAGTATCACATGTACCACAAAGCAAGGACATCAGGACTGACTGGACCAATGATAATGTTCCTGGAACATCAGGTGATTAATCTTATTTTGGAAAGATTTAAAAATGTTGGCTTATATGACTAATGCCCTTTCACTCCAGTAAGTATGTATATGCCAAGATCCTCAGTTGCTTTTCATGAAGTTTAAAAGTAAAACATGCTCAGAGCCTTACATCCCACTCAGAGAAAGGTCAAAATGTCAAAAAGCTACACTGTGCTGAGAGGTACCACAGAAGAAGTTTTAGCTGTAAGGTGAGGAGAATCAAAACCCAGGGTTCGTTGACATAGATTAAGTATGATTATTTCCCAGCTTGAAATTTATCTGATAGCTGCTTATATGTACCTACCAGGTTGGCATATTGAGTAGCCACCAATCAAATTGTCATTTTGCAACACTAATTCAATAGCTACTGAAGCCATTATACAAAGTAAAAATATAGCTTGTTGCCTAATAAATCTGATCAACTTTTTGAGGTTAAAATTCCAGCCTGCTCTCTGGTGGAACCTACCTTGCATCAAAGCAGTAGTTGCTTTATTGCTCCATGCCATTCCATGTTATTCTATATTATTCCATGTCATTCCATGCCCTTGTATTCTGGTATTTATTCTGATTTTAATCTGTGCTATCAATGCAGTTCTACCTGGGGATTCTATTACTAGAACCTTACAGAACTTTCATCCAGGTTATTTTAAGCATATAGGGTTGCAGCAGTCATGGAAGCCTCTCAGATTAACAATGATGCTGTGAACGCACTTCTAACAGAGCTAGTCTCATGTGCAAGAATGCCGCTGGTAAAAATGCTATGTATGATAACATTTCCAAAAGTAATATTTCACCAGTGTTAATTGTGAGCAGTAAAACTCTCCTGAGGGACCTGTAGACATCACACCCATGGTAACAGTGTGACAGACAGACTATCACAACATACTGCACCAGATCTAGTAATCAGTTTTTGAAAAGGTGGTATTTTAGTTCAGCTCCATGAACGTAAATTCAGTTTAATAAAGTATATTTTATCAAGCAGGCTAGTATAAAAGCAGTAATAATTAAAAAAGAAACCCTTTCTGTAATATTAGCTGTTCTTGAATGACACCTCATTTACCAGTAAGCCAGCCAAAGAATATCCATTTGGGATAACTTATTTGGTTTTTTGATTCATAAACTCCTATAGAAGAGCTCTGAAGTGAGGCAGAGGTCATGCAAGCTCTAGCTACTGTAATAATAGTTTAAAACAATCAATTACTTCTGATGAAACTCATTTTATATGGATGAACTATTTTGCAGTTATCATAAATATTTAAGAGAAAAGGAAAACATTAACAATACAAACATCCACTCTTATTTATAAACAGTCATCTCCTTTACAGGCCATAGGGAATGTTTCAAGCTATAGAATTCTTGCTTTAAATCTATGTTAGCATGATGATTGTCTTTAAAATGATGAGTCATTTGGATTTCAGCTAAGACAGCTCAGCTTGCAGAGCTGCCTAGTGGAGTAATGAGATAGGATACAGACACAAGCCACCCTTTGCCCCTGAGATTTTATCAGGAATAGTTTGTAAGTGCTCTTGTCACATTTCATATTAGCATGAGTGCAAGAAGGGTTGCTGAAATTAGGTCAGGTTCTCTGAGCATTGCCAAAGATAAGTCACTCCAGAGGGGAGATCAAATTTTTCTAGTTTGATTGTTCCAGTGCTCTGGGCTTCTAGCAAGTATTAAACCTGCCATGGGATGAAGCTGGTTTATTGCAGTTCTTCAAATTTGCTAGATATATTGCTCTTTAGAGAACTGAGACCACTGACAGCTCTTAGATAGCCCTGTTTGCACAGTAGCCTCAAAAACAGGTTGGAATTTTAAGAGTACACCTCTTCACTATATGGAAGCAATAATGTCATACTGTAATACTAAAGAATCAAAGTTTGGCTTATAATCTACAAACCTGAGTGATGCACTTACCTAATTCCCATCCTGACACCACTCCTCTGTACAATCACAGCTGGTGGAAATTTGAAACCTGTGGAAGTAACAATGCATTGCATGTCCTAGCCCTGGGGTGGGCATTGGAGGCAAATCCAGCTCTCCTACTCATATTCTCTTACTCTACAGGCTGGTGAAAAAAGCAGGTAATGCCTTAGCTACATTTACTGCCGTCTTTTCAGTAGTAACTTCATCTGAGTGCAACTTAGCTACTCTGATTGTGATCCTCTTTAATAAATAAATAAACAAATATAAATCTCATTTCAAGATTTTGTACCAGCCACCATTTAGAATACCCAAGCCTTTAAAATAACACCTATTCAGATAGATATTATTATTTCCTTACAAAATATCCTGACTGAAGAGACCTGAAATATCCATTTAAGCTAAGCTTTGGATAGAAAACAAGTTTATGCAATAACAACGTGTTTTCCACAACATTTTCTAGATATTCTCTTCCATTATGTTAAAAGCGTCAGACAATCTGATCTTCCTAGGAATTCCCAAATGAGAAGCACAAATGCAGTTAGAAGAAAGGAATGCTTAAAAATGAGAAGAGCTAAATATTACTTTAACATTTTTGAAGGTTTAAAACCATTTTCTCATTCGGTCTTGGCACAGTGCTTTATATAAAACGACAAATGTAAATATTTATTTGAAAGCCTGGTTTTGTATATCCAAAAATTTTAAGGATGACAGCCAAACATCTTGTCAATTCGCTGGGAGGGCTCAAACAGAAACAACCCTTCTCTGTTGTGATATCCACTGCGTAATAATGGAGTAAGCTCTCCTGCCAGAAAATAGCTATTAATTTTCTTTTCTACTATCTTGGATCTGCCCCACACATCAATAGTGATTAGTATGAAGTATACAGTATTCCTAGGAATGCATTTACCACCACTTTCATTATCTCCAGATATTCTTCAGACCATAAATGTGTTCTGAGGGCAAACATGCAATATACAGGTAGGGGTCATGGCTAGAAATGTTGGTATTTTCATATGATTTATGGTATGAACTGTTATTTGCAATGATTTCATGAGCAGTACGTAGCTGACTCAGAAAGAATTGCAGCATTTAGAAAATGGAAACTAGTTTCTCTAGAAAGGCCATATAATCAGCTTCTGGCTTATAATGCTTATACCTCAAAGATGTCAAGAAACGATATCTAAAAAAATCCAATGTGAGATCAGACTGGATTACAAACCAAAGACCTTATAATGCTAAACCAACTAACCTGTGTCATTAAAAGGATAAGAATTATATTTATTAAGAAAATTATAATAATATAAATAAAAATTAAATAAATAAGAAATTATCATGGAAATCTTTAAATATTTCATGTTAAATAAATCCCTTACTTTGAATTAAATATTATTGAAGCATAACGTTCCTTGGGTGAATTGGTATTGTTTGCAATTCCATAGCTGTTTAAAGCACAAGAAGAGATTATCTTTCCTTTTATCACATTAAAATTTTTAAGGTGAATAGGAGAGCTGTTCCTGGAGCAACTGAATGTAGAACATTTTCCAAAATGAGTGAACAAGAAGTATTGATGCAATAAACTCACTGAATATCCCCCACTTTACCTTGTAGCACCTTTGTGAAGTGCTAACTAGTTGTAGCCACCTGATGAGAAAAACAACACTTTGAGAAGGCATGTGATTTTGAAACAGCAAGAAGTGTATGTTTGCAAACTTCCAAAGGACTTGTTTCATTGCTAAAGGAATAATTCAAATTTGGTTTTCTACAGAGGAAATATTGATCAAATAACTACATTTACAACTATAAATGATGATAATTTTTTGATAGCAAGAAATGAGCAATTCCATCTTTTTTTTTGGTGGACGGATAAATATTGACTGACTGCCACACTTAGAGGCAACATCTTCTCTATATCTTTTAAAATTATGTTACCATTTCATTACTCTCCTAATTTTCTAGACCAGAATAAAACATCTTTTTCTTTTCCTGCCTGTATAAATATGAGGCTAACTCTAGTTCAGCTCAGCTGAGAAGGTGGGAGACAGCACCTCATAGAATCATAGAATAGTTAAGGTTGGAAAGGACCTTAAGATCACCTAGTTCCAGCCCCCCTGCCATAAGCAGGGACACCTCACACTAAACCGCGCCACCCAAGGCTTCATCCAACCTGGCCTTGAACAATGCCAGGGATGTAAAGCAAAAGCAATCCAAACTTAATCTTTTTATTTGAATTTTGAGAATTGAGTGGTTTTTTGGATATTGTCATGTCTGTAGAATCTCCATGTGCCTTTAAACAAACTTTCCTGAGTATGAAATTTCCTGGAGTTCTCTATTGAAACTCAAAAATGCTGTTAAAGCCTTGAACATCAGAGTGAACTACATCCCACAGTGGTGATATTTTTAGCTTACTTTTCAGGGGATGTAAAAGCTGTATGATCAAATGACCTATTAACTAGTCTGTCCCCTGCTTTCTATCAGCTAAATTTGCCTAAGTTGTAACATAGCTTATGAAAAGACTATTCTAGATAGAGGAGCACTACATCAGTGACTGCCTTCACAGAGAACAGCAAGCCAAACTCAGCTGTTAGAATATGAGCTGAAGAAGCCAGTGGGTCAAAACCTTATGACATTTTTCTCTCTCAGCTTGCAGAGGTGAGAGAGTCATCATGTATTCAGGAGGGAAAGAAGCTGTTGCTTGCGGGACAACTGTTGTCTGATGTACAGACTGTCTCATCTAACATCTTCTGGTCTTCCCATGTCCCATATTTTACCTAATTACTGTTTATCCCCTGTTCTGATGAAATACTGAATAATGCAAAAATTCTGCTTTTGTTCTACCACAGATGTCTGGTCTTCAGAAGGAATCACAGTTCTGAATATTATCCATTTGTATCATACCAATTCTCTCAGATGGGTACAGATTTTTCTTCTTATATTTGGACACAAGAGAAGCCCTGAAGTTTGTCTGTCAGCTGGTATTTCTGTTAAAACGACCCCTTGGAGTCCCTGTGGGGGTGCAAAACTGTTGTGTGCCAATGAATTTCAATGACTTCAAGTTGAAGTCAGGCCCAAAACTGCCATAGATATTAAGCAGGGGCTTTGAAAAATGTTCTTATCAAAGGGTCTGTTATTTATAAAATTTGTCTTAAATTAAATTATACATTTAAAATGCACTGCAATCACCTTTGAGATACATCTGGTTCATTATTGTAGTTCACGTCTGTTTATCTTTAATTTCTTCCTGGTTTCTCTCAAGGCAATCTCTGAAATGTAAGGCGCTATTGCTTTAGCTGAGGATGTATTCACCCAGATAAAGAGACATCTTGGTAATTTGGCATTTTAAAGCCTATGTTCCAGAGTTATGAACAACTTTGGAAAGACAAGAATTATTGTCCAAATAGAAAATTTTATCTGATGGGCACGTTTTGGGATTAACAAAAATGTAGAAAGCTCATGCTACAGTCAGAACTGTGCAGTACAGGAGCAGAGTAAGTAAATCGATAGCAATTAAACTGTTCACTTATGAAAAGAAGTTGTTATTCTTTGAATTTCAGATTTCCAAGCAAGCTCATTAATGAAATTGTATTTGCATACTTCACGCATTCCTTCATGTACATAGCCTTGGCAGAAATGGAGATGGCTGGAGATGATAGGTAGTAAGTAGAGTTTGCAATTGTCATACTTATTTTTTCCAAAACAGTTACTTATTTTAACTTCTAGACATAAAACCTGTTGCTTTAATACTATTTGTACAATATAAACTGTACTAATTTTCAGGAATGTGGACTGGCTGGGGCTGCTAGATAGGATGAAATAACTATGCAGTATCTGTCTCATCTCTAATTCTCCTCCCTTCTCTAGAGTCTGTAGCAGTAGTTTAAGGTGGATATTGTACAATGTGGGGGCTTTATAGGGCTGGATGGAAAGGAAAATTCAGGCTAAAGTTGATATATTTCATATGTTTCAGACCAGAAACTTGTGATGTTTGCTTTCCCTCTCTAAATCCTTCTAGACTATGAAGATGTCTGGAGCAGAAGTTAAGCAGAAGTTAATCACCCAGATTAAGAGTTGCAATCCTGGACCATCCACTTATTTGATACATAACTTTTAGAAGTACATAAGCACATTGACTAACTCCCATTTGATTTTTAAGCTCCCTAAAATTCAGTTTCTGTCACAGTCTGAGCAAATCAGAATGTATCCCAAGGTTCAGGATCTAGAAATAAGCAATTTCTAGGGCCCAGTGAAAACATTCTTTAAAATTGTCCAATGTAGCCTGAACTGGACTTTGAAAAAAAGTATTGTCACTGTTTCTTCAGAGATGGCTGGGAGAGAAGCACAGATCCTTTACTTACATAAGATGTCTAATGCATAGAGCACTTTGCTGGGGATACTGGCTTGTTGCTTTCACCAGGAGAACGTTGAAATCCCTGTCTCTCATTCCCCAGAGGACTATGCTTGCATCACACTTACTGGTCATTCTGAGGAAAGACACTGCTCTATTCCCATTAGCACTCTGAGAATTAATTTAAGGTAGTATGTCAGACAGAAAGCAGAAAAGGAGTATAATTTGCAGGTTGTTCAAAACTGGGAGGAGTAGCTGATAGGAGTTGTGCTGCCAATAAGAGGGACCTCAGCAGACTGAAGAAATAGGCAAACAGGAATGTCTTGAAGGTCAACAAATAGACATGTCAAGTCCTACCTGTGGGTAGGAATAACCCCCTGCACCAGTACAGGCTGGGACCAGATAGAAAGCAGCTTTGTAGAAAATGTTCTGGGGAAATGAGCCAGCAATGTGTCTTTTCAGCACCTAAGGTCAAAAGACTCCTGGTCTTAAATTAGGCAGAGCATTGCCAGAAGGCTGTGGGAGGTGACTCCTCCTCTCTACTCAGTTCTGGTGAGCCATGTCTGTAGTGCTAGGCCCAGTGCTGGGCTCCTCAGGAGAAGAGGCACAAAGACATACAAGGTCAGCAAAGATCCACAAAGATGGTAAGGGGCTTGAAGCAATTGTTGCATCAGGAGAAGCTGAGAGAGCTGGGACTCTTCAGCCTGGAGAAGAGAAGGCTTAGACAACAGAAGCAGACTTTTCAGTGGTATCCAGTGATAGGACAAAAGGTGATATGCACAAACTGAAATACAAGAAATTCTACTTAAAAATAAAAGATAAAAAGATTTTCACTGTGAGGGTGACTGGGCACTGGCACAGGTTGCCCAGAGAGGTTGTGAAGTCCCCATGCTCGTAGATTCAGAAAACCTAGCTGGACATGGCTGTGGGCAACCTTCTCTAGCTGAGCCTGCTAAAGACATTTTACTACCTTTCGTGTCAGCCATCACTGGAAATGGCTGGTTTCTGTACAGGATATTTTGGGCTTTTCACTAACAATTTTATTCTGTTCTACTGCCCTCATGCTCTCTTCTGAAGTCTAGTGCAGAGATAAAACCATGCTCCTAAGGAAGAAGCTGTTGTTGCATCTAACTACTGATAGACAAATTGACAAATTTACCAAGCCCTAGGGGTACTTGAAGTACCCACAGATGCCTTTTTAAACTTTAGGGAAAACCCTGTGATCTGATTTTTCCACTGAACGCTTGTGGAAGTATTTCCATTTTCTTACCAGTCTGCAAGCTCAGCCAATGGGGTAATGTGATGGACAAGGCATGGAAAACCCTCATTTGGGAAGGGATTCTCTTCTTTATTAGATCTTTCCCGAGAGAGCTGGTTGAATTATTTTCTGATTTAAATAGGTAATGTGACACACTGTATAATTAGAGTGAAAATAGCAGATGTAGCCAACAGGCAGAGTTGAAAAGAAGCAAGGTACTGCCAAATCTGTTACATTGTCATCACTGATTATTATCCGTCAGTCACAGAGGTATCAAACACTGCCTCTTCCTTGTCACTGCATGGGGGTTTGCGCTGTCCTACTTGTCTTCTTAGAGCTAAAAATTGCACTGTATTCACACTGTAAGGTGCAGAACCATATAATTTAGAAGTTTGCTTTTAGCTCTTTTTTTTTCCTTTCCCCCCTTGAAGCAGATTAATTATGGTAGAAGTATTTGCAGCAGCCTATCTGTCACAAGAAAACAATAATGTAAGGCAGCCAAAGCTATAGTGGTAGACTTACTGGAAAGGTATTGCGTGATCAGGTTAAACTTAACAAACTGAATTTGCTTCCATTTTGTGAAGAATCAGTTCCACAATGAATTAGCTAACAAATGTCATTGCGGTGACTGAAGGATGTAAACCAGATATAGGTTTGTTGAGTATGTCTGTAGAAGAGATGTTTATATCTCACATTTTAAATAGACATAGGGGATAAATGAACACGCAGTATGTTTTTCATCAAACATACTGCTTAGGAACTTCCAGTACTTGAGAAACAGTACTGGTTGCCAGCTGTATTTCAGATGATTTCCTTATCATGTAATCTCAGCAACAGAGGCAGTGTGCAGACTTGGGGTTTTGCTACAAAGAATGCAAAAGCCCATGTTTTCTTTTGTTTCAAATAGTATAAAGCAGAAAATACTGCTTTTGGTAAGCTTTCAGTGATATAGAACTAACCTGAGAATACAGAAGGTTTATGCATTTACTTGCTATGAAGTAAGTCTCACTGATTATAAGAGCATTAGAGAGCGAAGTCTGGCATCTGCCACTATTTGGTAACCATGAATATAGTGAACATGAATGTCTCTTCTGCCAAGACTGTTTCTTACCACATGAACCACCAACTGCGCTGGGAAACAATGCTGACAATTCTTTGTCAAAAATGGCCATTTCCAAAATAAGTAGGACAAGAGTGCAGAAAAGAGGAGAGGAAAGGTCCTTTTATGCTATTCAAATGGCCACTCTCAACATACCAAGTGTAATTCTTGGGAAAGCTAGGGACCTGAAGGTTGGTTTGTTCTTTGTCCTGAATCCGAGACACCTTTTGTGTTGTGAATTCTGGAGGAAGAGGGAAAGGTATGAAATATCTCATTTGACATAGATACAAGAGATTCAAAAGCAACTCTTGTTAATATTGTGGTTTACATTCAGGCCAGTAGTGTAAACTGCAGGAGCATATTGCAAATTCATTAGTATCTACTTCAAGTCATCAGGAATGTTCAGTTTATATTGCCTATATCAAATTGCTCTCCATTATTAGAAACTGGTTTTCTATGTCTTTGTCTGTAATACTAGTAGGCTGTAAAAGTGAAAGTGGTTAGCCATATTTGCAGAAGATTAGACACATGCCCAGTGTCAGCTAATGGATCTCAGCTGGGAAGCAATAAGTTCAAAAAAGAGTGATTGAAGAAGTGCAGGAGATCTGGTTATTTGCAGCCTGGTGCAAACTGAGTAAGTACCAGCGAATACCACTGTCAGTATTTACACCATGCCAACTAGATATTTTTGGTTGGGGTTTTTTGTTTGTTTGAGTTTGTTGTTGTTTTTCCCCTTTAAGGCTAGAGTATGCTTTCGGATATCAACAAAAAGTGGATAGGAACTGTTCTTGCTCTATTTATGCTTCCTTAGAATTCACACCATCCTTTCTGAGGTCTCTCTTGACCCTAATCTAACAGACACCATGATTATAAAACATCTGGAAAAAATCTTCGGAAAAATTGGTTTTCTCCACCAATAGTGAAACTTAACACATAGCAGAAATTGTACTGGGAGAGAAATGAAATGCAAGGAAGGGAATGAAACAAAAAGTCTCACTTCACTGAAGAAGTACATAGCAATTACTTCTAAGAAACAGCTCCATCCAAGGTCAGAAATGGAGGGTTAATTGAGTGCAATCCAACCTAAGAATTTTGATGGCATATTACAATATTACATACTAGAAAAGAATTTACAACAAATACTCATGTGCTTTCTTAGTCCTAATACTGCCAGAAATGCCAGATAGTCAGCTACTCTGCTGTCTAGACAAATGGCATATTCTTGCTAATTGCAAGTACAAAAAAGCCAAATTAAAAAGTAGGGTTTATGGTAGTAGGAAATAGTAGAAAATGGACTGTGCTCTCACAAGCTTTTTTTCTTCTCATTACTTGAGATAGAATTGAAATCCTGTGCCTGAAATTATACTGATTTCATCAACTATGAATATGTATTTTCCAAAATATATGGCTATGAACATATGGATCATATTTTCAATGCATGTCTCAAGTTTAAGAGTTATTAAAAGTCATCTGTTTCGTAATATTTAAACTATTTCCAATGTTAAAGCTCGACTTCTCAGATGCGATATTTTCCAGGAACATTTGCAGAGAACTGTGTGGGTTTTGTGTTTACCAGTGAGAACAAACTACAATGAGGAGGGGGTAATAGTTTTTGCATATTTGTTGTTTGTTTTGGCATTTGCACAGTCATCCACTAGAACTTTCTCCTGGAGACTTCCTTGTTCTGGCTTTCCTGTTATGCATCTATTTTGCCCTGTTTGCCTCAAAGTGAGGGGGGAGATGCTTTGCCTTTGTGCAGGAGGATGAATCACTATGCAATTTAGAGTGCACTGCCACTTGTATTAATTATTTTATCAGATTACAGAAAAGACCTTATTCTCCATTGCATCCTCTCCCCTAAAGCCTAGTGCAGACAAGCAGGTGACAGGACAGACACTAGAAAGTCATTGCTGGAAAAGCTAAAAAGAGTTTTGTATGAGGTGGTGTGCTGATGGATGCCCTATCTGGTATGCCATGACAGGGACACCTGAGTACAGCTGTCAGGCCTGACATGCTGCTGCTGCTTGTTCACCATGTAACCTGGCTAGGACAGCCTGGGCAGCTACCCAACAGACCAGTGCAGGCATTGTCCTCGTGCCTTCCCTTCAGTATGAGAGTTCGTGGAGAGACAACAGAACTTGGCATGGTCTTAAATTTTGACAGGAATGTGTCATAATAGTCTATTCCCCTAGGCATGTTTTTTGTAATCTCTCCAGTACACGTCAAGTTAATTTCCTCTGGCCCCTGAGAAAAGGATGAGGGAGGGATCCCCAGGCAGCTGCAGTGGGCCAAAATGCTGTCACATATAGACATGTCTATAGCATGGATTACTGGTTGGTCAGCATTACCTTGGGCCAGTACATAAATGTCTGCTAGGCAGATTGCCAGGTAATCCTGTGTTTAAGGCTCTCTGGCAGTATCAGCGCTGAGACCCTGGTGAGGAGGGACCACCACATTGCTTTCTGTTCAGGTGCTCTGCGGCTGTAATGTGCAGGTGTACCACCCTGACCAAGACCACAGGTGTTATCCTGTATTTATGACAGTACTGTGGGAGGTTCCTCTGCAGAGAAGTGGCATTCCCTCAGGTCACCGTGACTGCTGGGGTCCTTTGGATTATTGCACTGCAGAGGCCTGCACTCACAGGGTTATCAGCCAGATCACTTTCATGACATCCTTCATGTCCAAAGCCAAGACAATGTGAACCGTCTGAGAATTTGCCCTTAAGTGAGCTCCTGCAGGATGATGCAGAGACAGCCTTTGATCCTCCTGCTACAAGTGTTGAAGTACTGCACTAAAGCAAACCCCTCTGGAGTCCCCCTGCCAGCTCTGTCTCCAGTCTTCTGTGCAAGAGGAAGCAGCACCAGCCCTCTGGGATTCCTGCACCCCCTGCACCAGGATGCTGTTCTGTGCTGCTGCCGAGGGGAACTTGGCAGCGACTTCAATGTAACCAGATGTCTACGCAGGGTCTCCCATTGAGCTTGGTCCTGTTATCAGACATGAAAGGAAGGAGGCACTTCTTACATTCCCCTACATGATCCAGAGCAACAGCTCTGCATGTGGATTTTCTGTTCTTTTGTGGAGAAGGGAATGAAGGTGGGCCTAGTAAAATAAATTGCAGGACTTTTTGTTTTGATTAAAGCTATTGTGTAACTAGTGCTTGTATTTTTTGTAGCTACATTCCTACAGCTACATTCACAATAGAAGGCAGCTTATTTTAAGATGAGAGGAAGACTTGACACAAGGTTACAGCAAAGAAAGAAAAACTAACAATATTGATAAAATACATGCTTCTTATAAAATCATCAGCCCTAATCCTTACAATGCAAATATGCTTTCTAAATCTAATGACAAGGCTAAAAGAAAAGCATCCAAATACATGTATCAAAACTAACCATGTTTTCTTCTATTTTTTTTTGTCTCTGAAGAAATCCCACATTCATGCCAAAAGCATAAAATACAGTGAAGAGAAGGGTGGCAGTATTTAGAACATGCAGATGAGCTCCAGAAACTTCTAAGGGCATTAGTGTAGCTGGCTGCAAAAGGAGGTACTATTTATCTTAGGAGTCACTGGGTAATGTGTAACATATACAGAAAAGAGAAGTACAAGGTCAGCTCTCATATGCTTAGGAGCCCTGGTAGTTTGGAATTGGAAGCATTTATAATGAGGCTGTCTGCCATTTAACTTCTAGGAAAAAAATACTTTATTTTCTTTCTCATTTTCTGTATAGGAAAGTAAAATATTTTCTATGTTTTTCATCTCAAGAGGGTCTGAAAACTAAGAACAGATGAAAGAGAAATACTAACCATCTTCTTCCAGAAAAAAAATATCTGATCTATAGATTCATATATTTTAGGGTTTCAAAGGAACATTATGATTATCTAGTCAGAACTGCCTGACAGGCTGTAAAACCTTACCAAGTAATCTCTCCATCAAGCACATAACATCTGCTTGAGTAATTGCATACCTCTTAGAGAGATACCTAGTCATGATTTAAGGGCTGCAAGTGATGAAGTTCTGCAGTCCTTACTCAGGATTTGACTCAGTGAAAACATTGGCATATTATACTCTCTGTCTGTTAGGTTTGGAGGAACAGAAAGAAATACCTGGCTTTAAATAGAGTCTTGTTTGAAATCTGTATGAATAAACTCTACAGAATTTAAAACAAACAAAAAGAAAATGCATCATAGGAATACTTGTGCACCACCTTCTCTTTTGTAAGGACACAAACCCATATTCTTCTAGCCTTTTTTCTTGGGATCTTCAGAAAAATTGACAAAAAAGTTAAATCCTGCAGGTGGATCTCTTTAGGTTTAAACTGACTTACATTTCTAATTCAGTTACCTATAGGAACAATTTCCATCCCTCTATGATGCATTGCTCCTAATATACAGCCTAGTCTCTTTTTACATGTGGTAATACTCCACCTTCAGTATCTTTTTAAAGATGCTAATTTCAAGAGAATTACATCAGAGGCACCAACTCTAAGCAGTGAGGTAAGTTCTCTCACAAATGCCAGAGGAATTCAAACCTCTGTATGCTAACTAGACATCAGGTGTTCAGCGTTGACACTAGGGAAAAATGATGATTGAACTGCTCACTTATTGACAACTACCACAAAAGCTATGAGCTCTGTGGCAGAAATGAGGATTAACTGGCATTCTGATCGACATAGTTGTGCATGCGGTGGAAACTGTATAAATATTCTTGGTTGTGAAATGTGATCAAGAAACCTGATAAATCTGTACAGCCAAAGATGGCATTTTCTGAACAGATGCATATATTATGTTCACAGATCATGTCATAATGTGAACCTGTGCACGTATGCAACCTTAAAGTACACACTACCAGAAATCACTTGTCCTCTTTCAGATCCATTAATGAATAGTAAATTAATATTTCAGAATACAATGTCAAAATATGATCATACTGGTAACCTTGTTTTCTGTGGTAGTGAATATTATGCATACATAAACATTCAAACTATGGTAGCTCTTCTCTTTGAAACAACAAATGTTTCCAATATTCATTTGCACCATCAGATACAAGAATAGATTTTGATTACATCCAGTGGCATCCTGCTATTGCTTGAATTGACTGTCACAGCTGAAGGTCATGGAGTGACTCAGTGCCCATAAAAAACAGATGAAATACTGGGAAACCACTTAAAAAAAGATTAAAATCTTACCTTATTAAAAGCAAGCACAAACTCCTGAAAAATATAAACTTTGAAAAGAGAAGCATCAGTCACAGCTTCTCAGCTCATCTTTCAGAGCTAAATCAACAGAAAAAGCGGTCATAATATTTCCACACCTAAATAAAACAAGCTAGGGATTTCCTTGGGAGCTTAAAGCAGCTCAGATCATTTCCCTAGTCAGATAAAGACTTCATGTGTAACCTTAGATAAATTGTATCTTCACTAGGAGCTGACAAATAAATGGGACACATCGTGGGACAGTCATTGCATCATAATGTAGCCATATTTCAAGCTTGAGGTAAAGAAAGGAAAATAAAATATCCGCTTGCTGCATAAAGAACATATGTTTGTTCTGTAGCTTGTTCTCCCTAATTCCACAGTTGATCAGAGGAGGGAGAAAGAATACATCTTGGGTCTCATACAAAAAAAAATACAGATCAGGTAGAGGGGAGCTCTTACACGAAAAGCTGATAGCATATAAATAGCAGAAATTGAAGAACTGAGTGTTGCTCAGTACATCCTGGACCTCAGCACCTGAGAATCAGGGCAGAACTTGTGTATTTGTTTCAGGCTTGATTCTGAAATACTAAATTAAATGAGTCATATCAACTTATGCAGAATTCCCCTGAAATCAAGAGGGCTAATTGAACAAAAATCACTCAGGACAGAAGGAGTTACAGTGAGGCCCTTAGAGAGAACAGCTACAGGCACTTTAGACAATTGAAAATGCTCTTTCCACAAATGCACTTCGCATCTGTATGAATAAGCTAATTGCTGATGGGAAGGCACTGTTGGTGTTTATAACATGATGGCTCAGAAGCAACATCTGCCTCAAGCAATCCCTTGTTTTGAGAAGCCTGGAAGCAATATCATGGAGAAACAATTTAAACATATTTCTTATTAACATATTTCTTCAGAATCATTTGCTATGAGCAATCATCAGAGCTGGGATAACGCAGAAGGCAGTTACTCTGACAGTTGCTATAGTCAATGCTTTACTGTCACAGATTCATCACATGTATGAGAAGCTATATTAAAGCCAGAAGAGGTCATTCTCAGATTTCTAGATCATAAACTTCAATACTTACTCTTGTCACTTTTTACCTGCCACAGTGGACCAGTAATATATGACTACTGAGGATCTTTATGTTGACAAAGTAGATAGAGCAGATGCTGTATTCCATTTAACAATTTAGTTTTGCTATACTTTTTAGTTTTATAGAAATACATTTATTTTTGTACTAAGAGGCAGAAAACATTTCTGCTTCAAATTATTCAGCTATGGTTAGTCCGCTTTAATTATTGTATATAAAAACATTTTATTCTTAAATCTGACTGGTAGAGATCACTTAGAGCATTCAACTACAATAGTCTCAATAAAAACTAATTAAAAGCTCCTGTGAGTTTGAGCATGGTATCTGGTAGACTCAGTAACAAATGAAACATAATTCTAAACATTCATTTTTACAAAAAAAATCCAGAAATAAAATCCAAAATTTGAACAATAAGTTAATAAAGTGAAATAGCTATCTATTTTCAGATATAAAATCCCAGTGACTCAATTTATATATCACTATAGCAGACATGACACAATTGTGAATAATGCTATCCACTGTCATAAGTGGTACTTCAAGGTTTCCAACAGAAAACTTATATTTTAATTTTCTGTTCATATAGAGCCAAAAGTAAGAGGCAAAGCCAGCCTAATAATAATCCAAGGTTCTGTAGGAGAAACATCAACCAGGGTCGCCGTGTCTGAATATGAGTCATTTCAGGAAGCTAAAAAAAGAATAAGAACCAGAATGAGAGCCAGATATATTCATCTCTTGGAAGAAAAATCTTATGGGAAAACAAGACAAACTTCATTAAAAAAACCCTTTCAAAATGCTGTTTCTGAAATATAGTTATTAAGCTATAGCATTTTCTATACATTGCAACAAGACTGATCTTGACAGTGACATATTTAAATTAAACAAATTCTACCCACTTTGGTTCTTTCATCAGCGCCAACAGAATTATAAATGAGATTCCAACATTTGTCAACTTCTAAATAGTTTTTAAAAATTTTATGCAGCTGTCTGTAAGGAAATGCTTATTTAATAAATTCAGTGATTCCCTTTTGAGGGAATAAACTAGTTTGAGGTTTTTGTTTCAGTACTATATATAGGGTCAATCCTACTCCTACTGAAATAATTGGCAACCCTCCTGTTTGCTTGGGCTTTACTAAGCATACAAGTAGAAAACAGGGGTTTTTAAATATACTTGAAAAATTATGCTTAGTATTTTTCTCTGGGAGTTTTAAATCAATTAAAGGAGAAGCAGCTACTCAGAATCACATTAAAAGCTACTTACATTGATCTTCCTCTCTACATGGTGTCTTTCATCAAGGTTTTAAGTAAAATATATGTCTCAACAGACCCTGTGAAAATGATGCCACAGGCTCAGACTCTCAGTATTTGTGCTCTGTGTATTACAGGCACCAGGAGAGGCACTAATAACTGCTGATACTTTCACATCAATTTTCGAAATAAATATAGAGCTATGGCCTGGTACTGACCTTTGGGCTTGGTTGGGGCTTTTTTGTTTTCTTTTTTTTTTATTTGTTGTGAACTTCAAAAGAAGAGCGAGTGGTCCTGGCACTCTCCCATCCTCCCTTCCTGCTCCACTCACAGCCTGTGCTTGAATGAAGCTCCTTATTTCCTCTGCTTTTTAGAGCCTCCTCAGAGGAGCTGTATCAGCATCAGCCGCTGGGAGACAGTGCAGCGGTGCTGACCAAGGAAGCTAACAACATGTGTTTACATCTATCTGCTATGCTTGCCCTTCCCTCTGTCAGAGGGGGGTCTCTAGTTCTGCTTCTCCTGCACTCCTCCCTCTCTGGAAGTTGGCACGGGCCCAAAAGAAAAGTAGAGTGAAAAATCTGCCTCCACTTTAAGGTTTTGCATAAAAATAGAAGGCAAACCCAAATGTCCCAGATCTTCATAACAGCTAGCAGTGGTTTAAATTATGGCACAAATTTGCATCTTTAAAACTTACATAGTTATATTTAATTTGTATTTAAGGCTCATCAGAAACTTTCAGTCTAAAGCAAATGTAAATACCTCAAAGTTCTGATGTAAATCAAAATCTGAACTGACAGCTTGTAAGTGTTCAGAGCATGTGGGTTTTGTTGTGCATATAGTAAAAAACTGTTAAGACGTAGGCCTGAATCCATGGTTTCCAGTGTAGACCTTTGGTATTTCTTATTTATCCTGATAATCGGTCTATTGTGTCCTCTTTCCCAGCACCTGCGTGAACAAGTTCTCTAAATAGGAAACTTTTCTCCCTCCCACTGCAAAAAGCTGTCAGTGCAATTTCTGAGTTACATACATGAATGGAGGGCTCCTAAGAAAGTTTTCAAAAAGAAGCCTCAGCAAGTAATGCCCTTCCTATATCCAATGCAGATGTCTGCTCCCTCCGCCTAACCTATGTGCATATTATCAAGAGATCATTTCTACAGCCTTACGTACTGTAACATCCCTGCTTATGTCTGAAAGCATGCCGCAGTATCAGCTATGGTTCCCCGACTCTCTCTGGACACAAATGTGCGTGTGTGCTCCGGCAGAGAAAAGCTTGTTTAGGAAGCATAAGCCTGCTCAACTGGCAGATGCAAACCACTTCACAAATTCAGGGAAGATAGCAGAATATACAAGCTGTTGAATGCCACTACACTTGCTAATGCTTAAAGTCTGTTGGAGGCAAAATAGTTACTGTTAATCAAGGGACTACTCTGTTCCTACTGCAGCTTATATTATCCTGAGCACACAAAAGATAAGAAGAATTAGGAAGCAGCATGCCAAAGGCAGGCTGAGGCAGGCTGTTGAGAGCCTCTCAACCATGTGCTGGCTAAACAAGGGTTCTACCAATCTGGGGTATATATGGTGTTACTGCTGTGCTGCAACAGCCCAACAAGTCACTTTAAAAATACTTATTCTCCAAAATTCAAAGATTTTTAAGGTTTGCCAGAGAAAAAGTCAGTTAGTTACCTCAGGGAGTGGTTGGCTAGCTCCTATTTCTTGGTATCCTTACTTTCTTTCTTGCTTATACCTCCCTCCTTTCAAATTAGATAGCAAGTCTTTCTGGTCAGGAACCATATAAACCCCTACGATCCGTAAAATCACTCAGAAATGACATCCAATCCTTGAAGTTTAATACAATACATTTGATTTCATAAACATTTATCTGTAATGATTGCTTCATAGAGATTCATTTAACAGGCTGATAAAGAATTTTCAGGTTTGTTTCCCAAGAGGAAAAGGGAACTTTGTTTTGTCAAAAAAAACCCAGTTCCTCAGAAGTGACTTGTTCTCCATTCTGTGTATTAGTGTCTCAAGTTTCAGTTTGGATTAAAAGTATATTAAAGAAGTGGTATGTTATTAATTAAAAGATCTTTGGAAATAGTGCAAAGTTATGATTATACTCATACTTGACCTCTAAACAGACGCTGAGTGCAAAAATTCTCACTATACTATTCATAAAAAGCTGGTTTTCAGGGAACTTAAGTATGGTTAAATGACAACTAAACCCACAAATTTACAGGGGTTTACAAACATGCTGACCTTGAAGCGACAAACAATTTATATTGCAGTGTTTCACCTGTGCATACACATTTGCAAGACAAAATACTCCTCTCTTCCACCTTCCCCAATTACTGGGAAGATGGAATTTCACAGAATTCCTCTGTGGAAAATGGTGAATATTGTGCATAATTTTATCTTTTGTCCTTTTCCTCAGATTTCTAAAATTCTTACTCTACCCCCGCTTGTTAATGGAGCTAGAATGCCATTGGTAGAAATGAAAAGCTTTTCATTAACCACAGAAGTAGTTTTGTGCACCCTTAACTGCAGCAGCAGTCTCACAGTGCTGCCCTGTCAATGAACCTCCATTCATTCATACCCCTCACCGTTCCTCAGTGCAGAAACCAGTGAGTCTGTTCAGTTTTATTTAACTGCTGCTCTGACAAGCACATGAGTAACTGAAAGCCCATAAAACAAATACTGAAAATTATAGCTAAGCTTTGTGCACCATGAAGTATTTGTACACCGTTGGCAGTGACACTAATGACTGCTGTTTGCCGATGAGAATGCAGCAGAGAATAAAAATCATTTCTGAACAGGAAGTTGAAAAATACATAAAGAATGGCTGATTTTCTTTTGAGATGTACTATACAAACACACAAAACTTTTCAGACCTATAGAGTCCTGCAGTGCCACAGGAATAGTTTTTAAACTAAAATAACCCCACTTATAATAACACCTGCACTTCTGACAAACAGGTGAGGAACCCGATGGCAAATCTTTTGTCAGAATGCAGAGAAAAGCTGACTGGAACCATATTAATAAAAGTGAGGTGAGAGAAATAAGATCCTCTCCCTCCTCCCTTCTCCTCTTCACATCAAGAAGATTATGTTGACAAGCTGAGAACAAGGGAAAATATTTCCCAGTCTCAGCCTGGAACTGTGTCATCTCTTGGGATTAAAGCTGTCACACTGCTTTGCAGACTCCGGGGAAAACATGGTGTTCTAGGAGCCTGTGGATCCCTGATGGATGCTGAACCTACACTGAAGAAAAAACATGCCTAAATCATTTTTAGCCACATTAGTAAACCCATGCCTATTGAGTAGGTAGGCAGCCTCATTTCTACATTTCTCTGTGCCAGAACAAGGTGCAACTTGGTACACAATGTCCTTGTCTATTGTTTACCATCTTATTCAGGACTGTTGACACTTCCACAATCCTTAGGCAGCTCCCACATAAGTTCTTAGGACTAGTTTATGTTATTTTACTTTTGTTACTGTAGCAAAAATAGACTAAAATATACCTAAAGTGAAGGTCAATTATTACAAGTAGATTATTGAAACTGGCATGGCACATCAGGTTTAAAGTATTATGCTTAAACCTGGTAAATGATTTTGAAGGTATGAAGTGGGAGGTGGTAGTGACCACAATAGACAGCCAGGCTTGGGGAAAATCCAGTAATAGTTTAGGAAGAGACACACCTCTTTTTTTTACCTCTTGATCTAATCACTCTAAATATTCTTTGTTCAGAAGCATGCAAACAACTTTACATTAACACACATTGGTTAAAAAGCCATGTCAAAGCAGGCAAGGTAATTAAGCTCTGCACTGTTACAAGTGTAACAGCTAGCAGACTCTCCAATAAATGATGTGGCCTGAGGCATGTTATGATTCCACCACGTTATTCCACAGCCCTTAGATTTTCTTCCTACTGTATGCCTTCACATTTTATTTTTCTATAGTCAGATCACTGCTATTGAACTGGGAGTATGGAAAATGTTGGCCAAATATGAAAAAGTTGAGGCAATCTGATGGATTTTTAATTGCTTAGGAGCTCATTTAAATCTGTCTGAGATAGAAAAGCTGATCAGAAGAGCATAGGATAAGCATCTTGGATTTTAGCTCAGAAACATCAAATTCATGCTGAAACAATGGAGGAAAAATATATAAAGAAAAGGGCAGTGAAGAGAAAAAAACTAATCAGCTTCAGGAATCAAAAAGAAACCCTGCAGGTTCAAACGTTTCTTTATGTTGCCTAAGTAACTCTATCAGATCTAAAAATTATACTGTTCACCTTTTCCCCTTTAAAATTCCCTTATGCCTTTCTTATATATTATCTTCCTAATGGCCTCCATTTCATCTTTTTATTGCTAAGTGTCATGGCAGTGACATGGAACAGAAGCAGACTGTTGTTCTAAGCACATTACAAACACAAGGCAGGCAACATGCTCTTCCCAAGAAGCCTATGAACATTTTTTTCTCTCCAAGTTTATCCACCTGCATTTGTCTGACACTCATCTGTGATGTGGCTATGTTAAAAGAAAAATGTAACAATAGACTGAAGTTCTCACCATTTCTGCTAAAGATAAATACAAGAACATTCCGGCTGTAACAGTAAAAATCCAGTTTTGAATGCATGGTTCAGCTGACACAGAAAGGCCAATATAAAGTCCTAAGAACGCTGTTAGTGCACTTATGAAATTCATCATAATTGCAATCTTTGTGGGGATCCCTGTACTTAGCAGCACAGCAAAATCACCTGCATAGAGAAAAAAGAAGATTTATTATTTAGCAGATAAATGTATTTGTAAGGCTCTCTGTAATAAAACATGAAGGAAAATAATTAATATATGCGTGGGGCATGATGGAGGACTGCCCTTAGATTTCTGTAGAATTAATTATAAACTCATCCTGTGTGAAAAACCCAAACCCCCCGTATTGACTTATATTTGCTTAGCTGTTCCTAAAGATAGCAGGCAGTATACAGGAGTGGCTTTCTGTTAGTTCTTGATGTTCTGTGACATTTCCAACTTGGATACGTGCAAAAGTGAAGTCACATTCTTTCCCAGAGTTTCTAAATCTTTCTCAACTGGCAACTTGCCAGTTAAATTCATGTGAGTATATCTGCAGGATGGTCTGTGAACCTTTTACAGGTGCAGCAAGTCAGAAAAACCAATGCTGCTATGATTCCCGTTTAATTCCACTGATTTCAGGCCTATTTAGCTTTGACAAGTCGCGCCTCAGGGTAGATTTTTCTTCTAAAATAAACAATCCCACAACAGGCCCATGGTAAAAGAGTTTTCAAGTAAGTTCTCCCCTGTGAGTGTAGAAATGTCACTTTAACACTGGACCGCTATTGTCACAAGATTAAGGTCTGTCTTTAGAGTTGACTGTTCGGTATTCTAGGAATTTCTTTGATACGCAAACAGGAGTTTCAAGTTTTCAAGCAGTTCTCCACCCCACATTTTTATTTGGGGTAATTTTCTATGTACACAGAGCATGAAATCTTCATTCATTTAAGAATAGAAATGAGAACCTGCAGTTCTCACCTCATACTTGCCAGGTTATATACGTCTATCAATGCAACATCAGGAAGAACTT
Organism: Agapornis roseicollis; assembly: GCA_002631895.1. Classification (NCBI taxonomy): domain Eukaryota; kingdom Metazoa; phylum Chordata; class Aves; order Psittaciformes; family Psittacidae; genus Agapornis; species Agapornis roseicollis. The sequence goes on along the minus strand of NDXB01003592.1, from coordinate 63,084 downwards.
CAGCCATACTGAAACATTTACCACAAAAAGATGATTGAGGGCAATGTTCAACAGAATGATCTGCTTGTCCTGTCCACTAGTAAAAGGGGTCATATATCTTCTTTTATTATCTTTTTATACTTAATTAGCAGGAGAAATGATGGTAGCATGAAGAATGCATTGTTAAATGGCTCTACTGCATATTAACACTCTCAGCCCATTGTGTCAGGCATGCCTATTATGCACACATGGCTCTTGCTCACAACTTTACTATATTTTTGCCTGTACACATGAGAATAACAGGTCACTCTTGACCAGATGGCATTTACATTTGGAGAAGGCAAGATGGGATGGCATCCAATAACTAAGGCAGAAGCCTCTCCTCTTTTTTGTGAAGCGTTTAGAGAACACAGATTCTATATATTCATCTCGCACACTAATGTTAGAGTTCGTGATGCTGTAAAGAAGAAGAAGAATTCCCACTAATGTCATACAGGAAAGAATTATTTGGAAAACCTGGAGCTACAAAGAAAATAATGAGAAATACAAATTATATTTCTTACCCATTTCATGAGGAATTTCATGGCATAAAATAGCAATCGTTGTTGTCACACCTGCTTCTGTTGAGGATGAGAATGCCGCTCCTATTACCAAGCCATCAGCAAAATTGTGAAGGCTATCACCCACCAGAACCATTATCGCTAACAAGCTAATTTTCTTACCTAAGAAAAACAAAAAACAAAAAAGCCCAGCATTTTTAGCACAGATACTGTAATTTTTGCTATGTTACAAAATATTTTGGGTTTTGGTCACTTCACATATAACATTATGAAAAGTCATTACAATCAGAGAAAAATAGTTTATGCTGTTAGTTCTTCTTATTGCTTCCCTTGGTATATTTGAAACAAAAAGTAGGTGTAGAATACATCAGAGGTGCAAATACCAGGAAGTAGCTTCCTTATTTTTACTAGGTAAACTATTAGACAAAAAATAAGAACCAGTCCAGCCTCATAACATATCCTAAAGGTTCCCATTGATCTTTCTTTAGTTGCTGAAATTCATGCTTTCCTATGTTTTTTGCTTTCTTTTCTTTTAAAATATGTGAATTTTCCCAACATTGCTTATAGAAATATATAGCTATAATGAAGACAAATATTTGGTCTCACGCAGCTGATCATTTTAATACTGTAAAAGCATGCTGCTACTGAGTAACATTTCCAGGGCCTTTATTTTTATGAGATTGTATTGCAGTGAAAAATAGAGATGAAATGCAACAAGCCTCAGTGGATCCCTATTAGTACAGCATTAGAGCATGCTCACTTCCAACTTTTGTTACAATCAATTAGTGGCTGTATGCTTATAGTCCTCCTATCTGCAGCATCTCTCATGGATGCAGATGGCTGGTTTTATCTGTACTGTTCTGTGACCTTGCTTTAGTATGGAACAGTACATTGGATGTTCATCATCAGGCATCAGACATGAGCAGGCAGGTGCTAGTAGTAATACTGATAACAAGCTAGGGAATTATGGCCCATCTCTCTGTCCACCCTGTAACACAGACATTTGGGTAATATGCTGAACGGATTCATAGGGAGGGATTTTATCTCCTCAGGTAGCAAGGAGGCTCCATTCACTGGCTCACTATCTAGGCTTAGCAACATATGGTTGGCTCTCCTAGTCTGTACATTGCTCCAATCATTTTATCCATAAGCTTATACACAGGAACTCCTAATGTGTCTGAGGAAACTCATCCAGCTTCCCTCTGCATAGTATAGACAGAACACTTTGCAAAGGATTCCTTTTATGCCCTGAAGAAACGGTTGCGATTTAAACCCTAAACATGTAATTTCTTGACTTTTCATGGCCCCACAGAGACATAATGTGACAGTCTAAGGAGCTAACGTGAAGCTGCACAGAACTGTCTGAACATAGTTATTACAAGGTTTCACTTCACTAACGCTTTTGCAGAGATGACCGGTTTATGGTGACGGGGGGGACTTTTTTCTTACAGAAACTGGCTAGAACTGAAGTCTTCAGACTATTATAAAAAACCCACATAGCATATAAAAGCCTAACAACTGTATTCAGAAAATCCTCCCTAGTTGCCTGGGAGCTCTGTGGGTTCAGAAAAATTGGCAGGCTTGTTAGATTTTCCTGCCAGCTTACAGAGCTGGAAGTGGATGTCCCCAGTTTACATAGTTCTTTCTAAACACTATGGGCAGTTTATAATCAATAGTGCAGAGCATGAATTACATAGAAATAATAGATTGCTGCATTAGATTAAGTTTGTGATTTGTAATAAACACTGGCAAGGACAAAATTGTGGCCTGCCCTAAGATATTATTAGTCTGTTTTATTCAAGTATTTGATTGTTGAAGGAGACATACCATGGTTACTGGAACTCACTCCAGTGTGCTGTTTATAATATAACATAGGGATCAGGTTAATATTATGGAGCAATTGCGAATGTAAGCTTTGTGAACTTACTTGACTGAAAGTTAAGATGATGCATATATAAACAAAACTGAATGTTTATCTTAACTTACTTTGAACCTATTTTAAAGCAACTTTGTTATTAGCAGTTATCACATGGCATTATACTGCTGCAACAGTAACTATTAACTAAGAACTTACTACCCTAGTTCTACAAAGATGCCTCTTAAACAATCCTGCATTTATTTTTGATAATTTTCTCAAACTGGTGATCAGAACTCATAGCAAATTCTGTTTCATAATTTTCATAAAGCTGATGGACACTTGACCTCTACCATAGATTAAGCTTTTTAAATGCTGAATAAGAGTTTAAAGCAAATATTTATCTATAAATAGGTCCTTTTCCCAATGTTTTCATTACTTATAGAGCAAAAATAGTTCTAGTTAATGTAAAGTCTCACTGAGTATACCAAGCATATAATGCTAATGTTTGATCTTGTCAGATATTTGTAGAACAAGTATGGATAAATGAGGAGAAGACCACTAAGACATATTTTTCTTCTAGTAGCTTGTTGCTTTCTGAATTACTCACTGGCTATCTAAGGTGACGACTCATCTTGCAGTTCTACTTGACATGCCTTTACAGAGAAGTCTGGCACTTTTGGAGGTATGAGATAAAAATGGACCCAAACAAAGAACATCATTACTGAGAAACTATCCCAAATTTAGTTACACAGCAAATTTAGTTATTTGAAACAAATAATGCTGAGAACACCAGAAATTTGTTTGTCCTTAGCAGGTAGTGATGACTGAACAGAATGGAAACATCTAGAGGTGGACTAGATAGACAGTCACATTGAAGCTGGCACTGGACTTTGTACTGCTGGATACGTGAGACTGAAGTAACGGAATCCCCAATTTCAAAAGCTTCAGAAATGGAAATAGAGTGCACCAGAACAAAGAATATTAACAACATAGAGGATAATGACATTTTCAAATAAATCAAACTGATGACCTGAAATCCAAGATCATAACATAAAGGGGAGTTGATTATAGTAAATAAATTGATTTCAATTAAAATTAATGACTACAACTCTATGAAATTTACCAAGTTCACACAAGTACAGTCAAAGGCAAATTATGGTTTATTCTCTATTTTCTTGGGTTTTGGAAAAGGCAGCAACAAGACAGAGAAGAACTACATTGAAGCTCTCTGGAGAAAACAGATTATCCTAAAACTGAGAGCTATCATGAGCCCATAATTCCATACATGTAATAAATAATTATTGGGTTTAAAAGGCTATTGCTTTACCATGTACGGGAAGAAGGAAGCAGAATTATATTAGTACAGCAAGCCAACAAACCCATCATTTCACTGCTTTCAGAAATAAAAGCCCTAGCAAAGTTTATGATTATAAAAATCTGGTTTGTATTAGATTTTGAATATTTTCCTTTAAGCAAAGGCTGTAGAAAAATAGTTTGCAACAGTGAGTAAACAAACACTAAAGCATGGACATTATAAGATTAATTAAATTCACAGTTACAGGGTTGGCAACTGAAAAGATCTTCAAGCAGAGATTAAATTATGTAGTCAAGCACCATCAGATGTGGTGATGTAGTACATAGTAAAGACAGAGCTAAGCCAGCTTCACACTTTCAATTCCATCTTAGGTCTGAAGATTTTTACTGTAACTTCTCTAGTCTTTTTGTTGATACTAACTTTTTTTGCTGATGGCCTTGTTCTGTGGAGGATCTTCAGCAGACTCAGAATCTTCTGGGCTTCTCTAGTTAAAAGCAAAGATAATAGATCAGTGTTAAGGGGCTCTTCCAGCTGCTGCTATAAATACAAGAAAATATCAAATAAGTTCAAGTTTTTTGAATTAAAGATAGTAGCTGTTATAGATAGATATCATTAGAATAATTTATTGAGCACTGTCAGTGTGATTGGTACTTCAGAAAGACACAAAAAAGAAATTTCCCTTGCCCAGAGGAGATTACAGTCTAATTCAGGTAGGAAGACAGACATTCATAAACACTGTTGTAATCCAAGAAAATCATGCTTCTGCTTGAATACACAAAAATCTGAGCCAAACACAGAGCTGAAAAGGACATTATAATTCAAATTGTATCTTTCGATTTTGTTATGACCAGATAATTGTAGTTTCCTGATGGATAGGCTGTCTAAAGGGTTTCCAAGGAAAAATGAGTAGACACCAGTATCTGTTTGAGTTCACCTACTTCACAGTTACTCTGTGGAAACACACAGCTAAAAAAGATGATCATAAGTAGGTATCACACCCTGTTGAAATATAGATTTTTTTTCTTCAGGGTGGTAAAGCCTCCAGTACCTTGCCTTGTGGCCTTTAGTTAGGGCTTTGTCTTGGTTGGCAGCAGGCATAGAAGCCCATACATACACTCCCCTGCAGTGGGTAGGTGAAGAAAGAGAAAGTATCTTTGCCCTTATCCTGGAGACTTAATTTGATGCATCAGCCATGGTATTTAATTAGCAGAGACCGCTGCTATGGGAAGAGAAGAGAACACATGAGGAACCTCTCTCCCCATAACTCCCTGGGGCTTTTCCTTTTGGTAAGAGCAATTATCAGAAATCTGTGCAAGGGTGAGATAAGCCAGAAAACATTATTTGCCAGAAACCAGAAAAAAAAGAATTTATAATCACTATCTTTTCTTTAATTGGCCAAAAAAAACATATTAAAACCGTTATGACAGCCAGTGAAGAGTCAGCATCAGCGTGAAAGTGTGCTTTGTCAGGGACTGCAGCCACCACTTCACAAACTGTATCAGAGTGGTGTACTGGTGGCAAAACAGACTATGTTTCTCTGCTGGTATTAGCTTGGTTTTGATGTGGGGTATGTGCTGTAGCAGCATAAGGAGGGAAGAGAAAGGATTTGGCTTTTAAAGTCTACATTTTAAAGGAAAAATTAAAGTCTTTTATTCCCATGACTGCAGCCAGTCATATGAATTCCAGTGATTGTTCCACTTCTCTTATAATATTTATTCACATGCCACTTCTTTGAACTCTGAGTCAAAACTGCAAGACTAATCACTGACCTGAAGGATTTATAAGCTTTTCTTAGTCAGCCAGTGTTTGTCTTACTATTACTCACATGATTCTGAAAAACTGGCCACTCTTGTACAAACTAGATAGGCAAGGCTAGTTCATGTGATTTGCACACAATATTATGGGGATCTTGAAGCTGAGAGGAATGACAAGGTCATTCTTTATCATAAACAGGAAACTATGACGTAGTTCAGAGAGTAGTAAACATCCTTCAATGGTCTGCTGCACTGCACTCAACTGAAGGTTCCCCAACTGTATTTGAAAGATTAGCAGTGCCTCATGAGGTTCTTGTTCATCACAACTGCGTTAAGTAAAATGGAGGTTACATTATAGTAGATCTCTGGCAATCCTGATTTAAATAAACAGGAACTTATGTATCTAGATTCTACACATAAAATAAAGAGATTTGTTGAGAAAAAACCCAAAAACCAAAAAACAAACCAAAACCCAAACCCAGGTTAAAAGGTATGAAGCAATTTAGTTTGCAAAGATACATCTGTCTGGATACTTTCCACCAATTGAAAATTATGTCATTTCTCATAGGTAAGCACTACTTCCAGAGATACAGCTCATTTTTGTTACTCTTCAAAACTGTGGGAAGTGCCCAAAAAATTCCAGGCTAAACTGTTCACTAACTGTGCATTTATCTCTTACTGCAAAAAATCCTGAAGTTTTTCCCATGAAGGAATCTGCCCTTACATATGATATATTTTTAAAAAGAAAGGAGAAGAAAAATCTTCCAAAATTTAATCAGCAAGTGGCAGAACAGGAAGTGCATTGTTATAAGAATATTATTATACACACTTAAGAAAAGTTATTGTAAAAATTAGCTTTTAAAAATCACTGTAAAAGCTCATTACAAACTTCAAAACCTAGAGGTTCCTGACAATCACATCATGTAATAAAGGACAAATTAATAAAGACTGAAAAATAATACTGATTTATGACATTAACTTGGTTCATTTTTTTGAGGAACAGAAAAAGAAGAATATAAAATCAGGGAAGTATGTCATATTTGCAACCTACCAACTCTATGGTTGAAGTAGATTTGCCTCTGCCTGTATGTTCATTTAATTCAGATTCCAGTGGAAGATCATGGGAGTGTCCCCAGTGCCCATTAACTAAAGAAAAATGCTGCTGAATGAAGATGCTGTGCAATTAGTTCTGAAACCCAGCGAACAGAGGTGCAGTCTTTTTAGGCTTTTGTGAAAGCTTACAATTATAAGAATTAGTTATCACAAAACAAACCCTATTGAAAGATTGTTGGCTGTCATCAACATTTCCTAATGCTTTTTTTGGTTTAAAAAAAAAAAAAAAAGAAGCCTGAAAAGGGAATCAGAGAAATCAGTGACTTTTCTAACAGTGTGATAAAACTTATTTTGTATTAAAATTGAAGATTTATATTTGAAGCTGAGTGAGATATAAAAATTAATTTTGAGAATTCATATAGCTCTCAGTGGAACAAGTTTAACAATTTGTGGAACGATGATAAAGCCCTTCTTTCCAAATAAGTACCAAAAAGGACTATTTGTTGCCAAACAAGCAAAATATCACCATCATCAAAATATTCTCATTCTATTAATCTCATGTGATATTCTTGTGGCTGACTCAAAGATAGTGGGGGGACTCATTGCTATGTATCTAAATCAGACCAGTCATTAGACACTCTCGGTAAAACAGAGCAAGCAAAGGTTTAGCCTTTTTTTTAGCCTCCCATGCTGAGAAAATTAATGAGCCATCACACTTTGCGTTATATTATATCCTGGTGTGTAATCATATTTTCAGGCACCAGCCACACCGAAATATAGTAATAGAATTACTACAAGCAAGGCAATGACCAAGGAGATATTATCTTAATATAAGATTAGGTTCCACTGACAGCAGCATGCATATTGGATTTTCAGATAAATTGGGATAGGGGTCAAAAACAATTTGGAAATTTTAAGACATCATTCTTGAAATTATCTTGTGCTTCCTTCTATGTCTTCCTCCTTCTTTGAACAAAGACTAAACAACTGGCATTGCTATTTCATATGGATACATACTCATCACCTGCTCCAGTGCTAGTCATGAAAGCATTCTTACACTCAAATAACTGTTCCCTTCTTGAGTCAAAGACATATAGAACACATTAGTGAAGCATACAAAATCCATAGAGCAAAGCAAAATAGAAATCAAATGTCAAGCTGATAGGAACACTTTGGAATGGAGTTTTTAAAGCTTCATTTAACTCACACAAATTATAATTATTTTTCTACAATCCTTTCAACATATTTTGCACAATAAAAATCTCAAAATAAAAGAGATTTTTAATGGATGAACTGTAAAAGCTTTACCTGGTCACGGGGTGTTACCAGAAGAAAGAAACATTTTTCTATCAGGAAAAATCCATGAATTCCTCCAATCATTCCCAAAAGTTTCCAAATATATTCTTTCCCCTCGTAGAAATGTTCTACCTCTTGTGCTTCATGCTTATGTAAACCAAGAGTCTAAAGAAAAAGAGATAAAGAAAAAAATGAAAATGACAATCCTTTAATTTTTGATAATCCATAGTGTGCTAATCCAATTTACTATCAACATTTTCTTCTGCTTCCTCTTTCAAATTTAGATTTTGTTTTGAGCTAATCAGCTGAACAGTAGATGGATGAAATGAATTATTAGGAGCATCTGCTAACTTCATCATCTTACAGTGATGAGTGACATTTTTAGAGACAATTTCATGAAATTGCCCTTTAGATATGTATAGATATATATTTAGTATATTTTGTTTAGAGTACATTGATCCTTAAAGTCTAAAAAGTTACTTCCATCATCTTCAGATGTAAGCTTCATGTTGAAAAGAATCCAGAAATCTTGCCCTCCTTTGCTCTGAATGTGGGCCTTTTAAAGGCTACCGACTTTGTCACTTAAAACAGATGAAGGAGAATACTTTCACACTTAAAATGTGTTTCTAAATGACAGGCTTTTGTCTGACATTCACTTTCCCAGTTCTGTTTCCAGAGATGGTGTATTGAGTACGAAGAACATTTTGACCAGAATCTCAAGTGAAGGTGTGAAGGTCTCTCAACAACCACTTGAAGCTTACACATAACAGTTGCATTTTATCAGACGAGATTCAGTTAAAAACAAATGAATATGCCATGGAAAATCTGGGTTCTGTTTTACAGACTATTCTATTCTTAAAATTCAGTTAATTTAGGAAAATATCATAGAACTCATTTTATTACAGTTCTAGGCAGCAAGATTAATTAGGCTAACAGCCTTGGTTCTCTGCAACAATATTTAGAGGGGACTGTGGATACCTCATACAATCTTTGAACAATTTCTCCTAAGATGCATTGCAGAATCTGTCTCATAAAAGAGTTTAATGCATCTTGAAACATAACTTGCATAGGACTTGTGGGGTTTCTGGAAATTTTTTGTGAAAATAGGAACTTGGTTTTCTCTGAATTCATTACTCACTGGTTTCTGCTTCTTACTACTTGGAATCTGTCTCTGAACTACAAAGTGCAAATGTATTTGAGATGCTGGGTAGCTGGTGCACAGATTTCATGGAAAGCTGTATTTTTAAACAGATGAATATTAGTCAGGTTTAAACTAAACTTTTCTGTGTGTGTTTTGTGTGTGCATGTATATGTCAACGTTTTAAAAGCACAGAAGTGTATGTTACCTACCTGAGGAATAAGGTGTAGCAATGCATCCCCAGAAAGAGTCCCAACAGCCAAACCGACAAACAGCTGTAAAATGAGTGTATAGATTTCTTGGCAGGAGTTAAATAAAATGAGGGTTGTACCAAACATAGATCCAATAGTAATAAGTAAAACAGCAAGAGTGCTGTAACCATATTCTGTAGGAAAAAACAAATGAAACAAAACAAGGGCACCTTTTAATCATTCAATATTTCTATTTGTGTCTGAGTATTTGGCTTTGTATCTGTTTTTGAGGCTGTGTTTTGTCAACTCTGTGTACAAGCACGCAGATTTTTCTAGACATTTGTGAAAGAAATTACAGAATTGGAAACTTAAAAACACTCATTTTTTTCATGCTTTACAGGCAATACAGTCTAATGTTTCCACATTTCAGACCTCAAACAGCTAAATAGACTGTGTAGATTACCAACATCAGAGCAGCACAGTGAGTACTGGTCTGCACTTGTTTCGTCTCTTAACAGATTTATTGCTTGTTATTCTATGTCCTCATATGCCACACCTGTGTATCTTTACCATCAACACCACTTTCTTACCCAAACCACTTTCAGTAAGCAAAGCAAGGCCTAAAACCTCAGAGGAATGTAGGCATCTAATTTAGGTTCTAAGCATAAAAATTTTTGTCAAAATTATGTTTACAAATGTGTTGTGGACATGCACTCCTTTAGTTACTGCATCAGGACCTATTTTTCCCACATTACTGGGACTTTCTTCAGTGTTGCACACTGCTCACTTTTCCAACCTTTTGCACAACTTGAATCCTGTTTAATCTGTATGAAAGCATTATGATGGAGGTAAAACACTGATGAGAAACAGACATGAAGGAACTAATGCCAAAATATTAAAAAGTGTCACTTAATGTTTCACACTTTAGTAGTACTGCAAGTGCTCAACACCTCATAAAATCAGACAGTAAATTTCACAGACTGCACATCCAAATTCAAGAGTATAGTAGATATTTATGAAAGGTCAGGTCTTCATGACTTATCTAGAACAGCACAGTCTGTCAGTAAAATAGAACTGAGAATAAAATTAATGAGCCTATGCTCAGTTCACTAGGTCACACATAGGTCAAACATGAAGTTCTTTGTCTCTCTAGAGCCAGCAGAAGTGTTCCTGTGGTCATAGAAACCCTCCTTTGCCAAAAAAACACAGGGAAAGGGCTGCAGAAAGGGCTCTTAGTAATTCCATTCTGTGTTTGTATAGTTCAGCTTTTCTCATCTACGTATATCTCTCACCTTTATGAGATCACTAAAATGTCATCAATGGTCTGATGGCCTTAGAACTGGGAGAATCTCACTCAACTGTGAGTTTGCTGCAGACTTTGTATATGATCTAAATAAGTTATTTCCTTTCTTTGTCCTTTGATTCCTCATCTGAAAAATGGGCATATCTGCGTAGCATAGAAAAGATAAAAGTGGTAAAGACTTCAAGGTATTCAGGTAATGAGAAGAAAGATAACATAAAAAGGATTGCTACCTTCTGCAGAGGAATAATGATTCTTCCTATTCTGCATATTTCTTTCTCCTCTAACAATACTTAGGATATCCATACATGTCCTTCCAAGCCTTTTTTCTTTAATTCATACTCATAGTTTGAATATTCTGTACACCATGGAATGATAGCTCAGCTCATTCTGATGAGCTGCTTAACATATGTAACTTAAACTACAAGGTAGAATTTAGCAATGGAAAGTGCTGTTCATAAGAATCTTCAGCCAGCAGGATGCGGGGAAAACTTACTAGCTCCTAAAATATCTAGTCATGTACATGGTACTGAAGGTATTGATCTGTAGCCTGAAAGTGCTGTTCTAGATGCAGGTGATTATGGGTGGATGCCCATTCCTTTTTGTTCAATCCTAGCTCCCCAGTCACCCAGCAGAAATTAATGCCCCCTGTAATACACCAGCACATCTAGGTTTGTGACCACTTGCCAGATATGGCTGATTTAAACTAAAAAAACAAAACTAGGAAGCACATTAACTAGCCCTTAGGTCAGATCAAATTCATATTGATCCTTGGCAGTGTGGTCTAGAGATTGGTTACAGGACAAGTTGAATCAGCAGAACAGATGAGGCAGAAATCCCTGAAGCAGTGTCATGTGAGGACTACAACAGCAACTGGAAACAATCTGATTATACTGTAACTCAGTTCTTGTTCCAACTCTGTCACACAAATCCTGATGCCCATGTGACTGGCTTTCTGATTGTTTTTCTCCCCACAGTAGTACCTCCAAAGCTTAACTGCTGTAACATGGAAAAATAGCAACATGCACACAGAACTTATCTATATCAAGCATTTGCTACATCATGGTATAAAATGCTAGCTCACATGACCCTGAAACTGTATGTAGGAGAATGCAGTGATCCCACTATAAGCCTGGTGGAAATTTCACAAAACAGGTCATTACTGCACAGCAATCCATTGATATGGACCCGTCATGGCTCACCTCAAGCGGTTCTCTAAGAAATGAATAAAATAAAGCCATTGAAATAGAATTCTGTCCAATATAAAACTGAGACCACTGGATTCCCTCACTTCTCAATATAATACTATTAACTGACATGTATGCTATGAAATCACAGAGTTCACAAATTAGTGAATAGATCTCGTCGTGCTTTGGTTTAGGTTTATTAATGAATGAAATGCCTCCAGAACTTAAATCCCTGCATCACTTTATCTGAATATTCACAATAGTTTACTGGTAAGAACAAAACTCACTTTCCAGAGTTGTTGGTGGAAGCTTTGTCTTCTTGGAGTCAGGAAGCTGACATGAACAACTTAATAGTTGTTGAATGATAGCTGGACTGATTTGCTTGAAGTGGTCCTTAGAAATGGAGGAAGAACTGTTTCTTAAAAATATCTTCACCAGTTCATTGGCAGAGAAACAAACCTATTCAGAAAAGTGTATACAGTTACTGAATATGTTGCATATACCTGCATCTGATGCTGAGGTTAAATATGGAATCTTATAATAACAGTGTTATATAGTCTAGAAATATATGCTAAATAACACTGGTTTTTATATATATGTGGTTTTATATATATGTGGTTTTTATATATATGTATATGTGTGTATATTTATATTCCATATACCCATTTCTGGTTATATTAGTTTAATTACTTCAAATACTTCTAATTATTTTTTGATTTTCCAATTACAACTTGATACTAGTATATTCCAGAAAGACCAGAATCTTTGGGATGAAGTAGCAAATTTTCTATTGAAGTCTGCTAATATTGTGAGGATCTGACACAACAATATCTCTAAAAATTTTATTGTCATATATGCTAACAAAAACCTATTAATGCTAATACAAATCATAGTCTTAGATTTTAATGTATCACTGCAATAATAGCAATAACATTATGGAAGCAATAATTAATAGAAGATACTGCCTGGAATTTTGGCTTGTGCTGCATGCTTAGTGAGATATGGAATTAAGGTGCTTTTTAAAATTCTTTAACAATGGCATCTCTCTTTAAGTTCAGCAAATTTGACATTAGATAGTCTAAATTTGGTCTAAATATTACTTAATAATTGTATTGTTAGAGGTACTCAAGAATTTCAATTACTTTTTGTTCTTGTTAGAAAGGTCTCTTTGCCAAAAAGATAAGAATTTTTTTTTTTTTTTTTAGAAACATCTTTATTTTGAAGAACATTCATGAAAAATCTCCAGGATGAAACTTCCTGTAAAAAATGTGCACAGTTAGCACTAAAACAGTTCTAGTGGCAATATCTGTGCGAACTTTTAAAAAGAAGTCCACATCAAATATGCTATTTTACTTAAAGGAATAATTGTCATTTCTTAATCTCATCTGATCAGCTGTGATTCAATTGAATTTGTATCCATCTGAGAATCAAGGGGTTCCTAGATATTCTTTTCCTAATCACTGAAGCTTAAGTTTCTTTTGAAAGAAAATTACTACTTAAATGAAAGAGTTGTAATTACCATTGCTTTTAAATAACCCAATTAAGCCCCAAGACCTCCCTGGCTTTGTTCATTCATTATTAAAGTGAAATATGCCTTGTAGCTCACTAAGAAACTGAATGAATTAAGCAGTGATATGTATATTGTGAATGCCATACTTCAGGGTAGCAGCTGATCTCACCACCTGGATCTTGTCTTTTCTGCCTCCAAGGAAAAAGAAATAATGAAGACAATTCAGGGGCTACCGTATTGGAAAAGACCTCCAGTTTGCCTGTTCTAGGCAGTGGTTGCCTAGAAGTAGGGAACACCAACAAGTGATATCAAGTTGGAAGCCTAACTCATGGCTGGTTAAGAGCAACATCTCTCACTATACAGGAACTGACATTATTTAATGCCTTCACCAATGGTCTGAGTCATGTAACAGAGCCTACCGTATCCCATTCACAGAAAAAATCCAACTGGGACATGTAGTCAATATGCTGATGGGCATGGCTGCTATTTAGAGGGATCTTGACAAGCCAAAGAAATGGGCTGACAAGACCTTCATGAAGATCAGCAAATTTATTATACTTCCAACGGAATAATCCCATGCACCAGTAAAGGCTGTGAAAAATTGGAACGAAGCTTTGCAGAAAAGCACTTGAGGGCCTAATAGACAATTGAACATGAGTCACCAGTGTGCCCTTGTGGCAGTGAAGGCTAACTACATACTGGGCTGCATTGGCAAGAGTGTAGCCAGCAGGCAGTGGAAAAAGATTATTGCCCTCCACTCAGGACATAATGAGTCCACATCTGGACTATATCCACTTTAATAACAAGTTGTATAAAAAAGACATTGGCAAACTGGGGGAAGTCCAATGGAAGGCCACCAGGATGGTTAGGTAACTGCAGCACATAATGTGCAGGGGAGAGGCCGAAGGATCTGGGGTTATTCAGCTTGAAGAAGGGTTGAGGAATGTATCAAGTCTTTCAACTATCTAATGGGGTTATAAGGAAAATACAGCAAGAGCCTTTTCTGAGGGGTACAGCGAAAAGATCAGAGGCAATAGCTATTAGTTGCAACAGGGAAAATTCCACTTTGCAATAATAATAATAATAATAACAATAACAACAATATCAAAACAAGGGTAATAAAGCAGTGTTACAGTACAGACTGTGGAATCTCCTTCTTTGTAGACATTCAGAATTCAACTGGACATAACCCTGTGAAATTTAATCTGATTTTGATGTTGGCCCAGTGTTGAGAAGTAGGGTAAAGACGAGGTCCAGGTTTACTATGAACTGGAATTTTAATGTGATTTTATTATCAGAAGTTTTAAATGGAAAACAAGATCTCATCTGGAAAATAAAATGCACAGGAAAAAAAAATAATATTAATTCTTTTTAGTAAAATATTTCTTTAAGACTTGAGGAATGAGGACCTGCACCTTTTCCAGTTGCAAGCCCTACCCTTGCAAGGTTTTTAGCAAAGGGAGGCAGAGTACTCAGTCTCCGTTAGTACAGCAACTACGTGTATAGTCCTGGAGGATGATACTAAAGAAACAAGTGAATCAAATTTACATATTTTCATATGAAAAACTGGTTGAATGTATGGATAATTTTGGTTGCCAAAATTGGTATTTCATTAATGAGGTATAATACATGAATACATAGATCTTGTTACATAAAAAAATAGAACTTAATATGCTCTTATTCATCTCTTGTTTTATACGCATTTTTTTAATCAGTAATGACAATGATGACTTAAAGAGAAAGTAGCTTTTTCAGTGATAATATTTCAAATATAATTCCTATATGAAAATCTAATTTTGGATCTACAGGTAGTTAACAAACACAAGCCATAAGCAAGTCAATGCCTCATACGTAGCAGTATCTGTCATTAATGGAGCACCATGGCTGTCACAGATAAGTGCAGAAAGCAGGAGGCAAAATTAGCAACACAACAGTGAAACACAAAATTTTCTGATAGAATGATACATTAAAACAGACATAGCTTGAAAGAATCAGAATGAAATGGCACAAATAAAATAGGAATTAATACAGAAGAGAAATTATTTTCTCTCCATTTGCTTCTTTGTGATTTTTTCACCTATACAGAATATTTGCCTCTCAGTTTGGCTGCCAAGCCTCAGATAAAAAAAAAAGACAAGTGTGCAGGGGAGCTATTACAGACAGTCTCAGAAGTTCAAGAAATCAAAAACTGTTTTATAAATGATTCTATTGCTGGAGGACAATTTAATTTTTTGAACAGATAACATCACTGCTGATTACCATCCTTCATAACTTAAATTTCATATGAAACGTTTAAAATGAACTTTATTTAAAATGATTTTGAGACCCCACTAAATGCCTCATCATGCTCATCAGCATGATTTTCTTTTGTTGCCAGCTGGAAAGAAATAAACATATTGACAGAATATGTATTCCAAATGTAATAAAATTACACAGATAAATATCTATCAGAATGGCATTTACCCAGATGCTGTTTGTCTTAGTTCCACATCATAAAACAACCACACAGCAAAAGTAAATTGCATATTGCTTATTCTCCTGAATTGAGAAGAAACAGTGACTTAAAGTTAACTTAAATTGTAAAGAACTGGAAACAATAGAAACACATTGTTTGAAGTACACATTTCAAATGTATACATCAAACTCTATACGAAGTATATACTTTGAAATATCTTTTTTTTTTTATTGTCAAAGGAGCTATTTCCAGTCTGATGGATGCCATCTTAATCACTGTTACAAGCAAAATTTGTTTATTTCCAAATACTTAGGATAGGAATAAAATCACCTGCAATGAGACACTGTCCTTCAAAGCTCTCAATGAGGATACTGGGTAGTAGCTAAATTTCTGTCTTACACACTCTATACTTTCTAAAGGAGCTTCTGGACTCCATGTCTATTAAAAGTTTTTGGAAATGTCTAATCTTTAATTTACAGAAGCCTTTCTAAAGAAACAACTTATGCAGAAACCTTAATTTACTTTTTCTCAGAACAAAACAACCCTTCATTCTACAAGAGCACAAGGGACCCTAGAAGCTCTGTGACATATGAGCAAAAGAAATCTGACAAATGCGTGGAAACATTGAAGCCATGGTACTAGTCCTCTGCATCTTGAAGGAACACCTGATTCTGTCTAACACTAACCATTCCGTTAGACCTTTCCAGCTGCTTTAATCACACATTCAACATCCATGAAGTTCTTAACCCAATTAATATTTAAACAAGTATATGCATCTAAAAATATATTTTCATCATTATCAACGTGAGTTTTTGAAACTAGTAAAATTTAGCTCAGAAATAATGTAGTGCTTCCAAACCAATTTGAACTTTTATCACTGAAATTCTGTGACCAATACTATAATAACATAAAAATAAATTGACCTGGTCCCAATCTGTGTTCCTTTCGCGATCTTCAGAATAACCTTTCAAATACTCTCCTTTTGTATGATTTCCTTTAACTGGAATATTTCTTACTCCAATATCTCTGATTGCTGTACTATGACGTCTTCTTTTGTGACTGTGAAATTGTCCATTTACAGAGCAGGTCTTTTTGGCTGCAAGCACATTTAGTAGTTGTTCCAGTTCTAGTAATTCATTAGAAAACAGACATGTTACCATGGAAAAATACACATTTAAAAAGATAAAATCACAAGTAATTTTTAAAATTTTATTGTTTTTAACATGAATTCAACTCTTCATTTTAACTCTTTTTTACCTCAGTTTGGTACCATATGTGATTTCTGTTTTACATATACTTTATATATACATATATATATAAAAAAGTTCAAGACATCTATATACTCAGCCCAACTTTTAAAGTTGTTTTAAACCCTACTTAATGTAACTTTTTAAAAGTGCTTTGAAAGGCTTGCAAAGTGTTGCTATTGGCGGTTACCACAAAAAAAGGAAAAGTAAATGTCTTACAAAAAACCTTTAAATCTGTAATAGGCCTCTGGGTTGGTGGCTTAGCTTCTTAAAGTGCTAACCATGCTGAATCTGTTACAGAACTTGATAGCAGCTGCTATCAACACCTGTGCTTTCTATTTTTGTTTAAATCATTATTATTATTATTGACCACTTGGAACTCTCCTATGCTTCTATTTATGGTTAGGTAGCATTTCTGATACATCTAGCAATAGAGCTCCTGAAGAAAATAAACTTTGCATATTCCAGACTCACTGGGTACTAAGGTCGGGAAGTGAGTAGGGAAGCACAAATCAGAAAGATGTTTTCAGGTACAGCAAGCAGATATCAGAGAGCATATGGTCATAACATAGTAATCTGTACCTATTTCATCTCTTCTGGGGGTACTGCTACATTGAGTTGTGCACGACTGAGGTGTCTAACCTGGCTGCTGTACATGAATTATCCTATCTATGCCTAAACGAGTCTTGCAATGTATAAAGATCTGCATAAACAAGAAATGTAAATGGGGCTCCAGTGAACTCTGTTCTCACAGCTAGATTGCCACCCTCAATGCTCTCTTGGGTAGTTCAGGCTGTGCTGAGCAATTAAGTAATAAATTATTGTGACGGTACACATTTAATGTTCTCAGTAACAATTGGTTTTATACCTCTCGGAGATTTATAAAATTAGGAGTTCTTTATCCAACCCTGTTTTTAAATTTAGAGCAGACTACTTAACATCTCTAAAATGAAATAGCATTTAAATCTAAAATTGAGTGTAAAAGGTCCTGTAGGCAGTTAAAGATGGTTTACATCAAACATGTGTTGCAAACGGCAAGGAATAAATAGCTTACCTGTCACTTGGAGTTCAGTGGTACTGTTTAGAGAACTGAAAATATATTTTACAAAGAACTCTGGGGATGGCAAACTTGCTTTCCCCATACAGACTCCTTGGAGAGCCAGAGTAATGATTAAAGCAGCAAGGCGTGGAAGAGTGTTTTCATCAGCACCATCTTTGTCCATTATATCAGCACTTTTCTCCAGAGTACTCACATCAACACACTGAAATAAGGAGAAAACTGCATGAAGAGAGTCCTAGTGACCTCCATTCAAATAATCAGAGTGACAGGAGGAGAAAATGGAGAGAATGCTTTCACAGACAGCCAGAGTAGGAAAAAATACCAAGATTAAAGCTGTAACTGACAGCAACTGAGAAACAGTACATTTTCAGGAGAACAGACATAAACAAAAAATCCTGGAATTTTACTCAGTATATGGGGAAGAAGTATAGTCCTTCATCCAGATTATTTTTGCTGTTGTTTTCATGCTGTTTCCTTTATTCCTTTGCTCCTCTTCAACTGCATCTAGATCTACTTCCAGGAAGCAGCAGGAAAGGGAGGAATTTTTGTTAAGGTACAATAAATTGGCTCAAATACAGACTTTAACTCTTTATATCAAGAATTCTCCCAAAGTTTTTAGTTCCCTATTTACTAAATGGAATCAATAATTTGCTATGTGGCAGCTATCTGGAAAGATACAATTCTCCATATAAAGGACGACTTCCCAGCTGAGTGACCAAACAGGAGCAGCAGACACTTGTGTATGCTTGTGCATGGACATGTGCAGGTCTGAAGTGAGAAAGCAGCATACAGCCCTCTCAGCTGTCTGGAAACTCATCCCTGCTTCCTTCCATTTCTGCCCAGTTTGTTTATTTTCATCACAAACAGTTGGGGTTTGAGAAACAAACAAACAAAACCCAAACAAACTAAAAAACCCCACCCCAAAACCTTAACTTGGCAAACATTATTTATTTGTTTCAAACCCGTATTATCTAAATTGAAAAGTCAACTAGATATACCAGCACACTTTACACATACTCATCTCTGTCTCTATATGCCTCAAACACGCAGAGAGGAGGCTGGCAGTTCTTTTCTTCCCCATCCATTACACACTTAAATTTCCACAACCTAAATTTCATCTCTCACTTCAAATAATATATTAGGTGCTATGACTGAGAAGAAGATACTTTCTGTGAAATCAAAACATATAAAGAGCCACTAAAAATGCTTTTACTACCCTGCATCATTGGCCCCTTATCATAACTCAAACATTGTGATTCAAGGCATTAGACTATAATGTTTTGAGCACCTTTCATAAAAACCCCTTTTACTTCATGTCTGAGTGGTAGAGTCTCAGTTACTGAACAGACTTGGCAACTGATTATACTGCCAGCATAAATAGACCACACAGTAAAGCACTCTATGGATTGTTATTCTATCTTGACATGCCAAATACCCACTGATGCCTCTTTACAGTTGCCCAGATACCATTGGAGTTCTTGGAAATCAGCATGTTCACCAAGACTCAGAACCAAAAGTACTGGTCAATGAATAATTTATGACAGGAAATGGTTACACAATGAACACAGAAGGAACTGGAGGCCCTCAATATTCTGCTGCACAGCCAGGACTCCTAGCCATCTTCTGTGTAGGAAACCTTACTAGAGTATGGTGTAAATTATAATCTAATCACATAAAAAAAGAAAGGGCAAATTCAAACCTTGCAATAAGACAAATTTAACTGTATATTACAAACAGATCTCAGGGGTTTCTCAAAGGAAGTGAACCTGTACGTTAGGAATTATCTAATCTGACATAAACTTATTTTATTGCCTGTTACAAGGAAAACAGGTTTTCTTCAGATAGTGATTTTTACATTATCCTATTATTTTATAGACTCTACTTGAGCTAAGGAATAATAAACAATGGTGAGAAAAATCACTTCACGTTGCCTGTCTTAAAAAGGATGGGGCTTTTTTGCTGGGTATACCCAATATGCATTAAAAATAAAAAAGTTTGAATTTAAGCTTATCTGTATCCATTGCCATACAAGGCATATTCCTGCTCATAGATAATTAGTCACAAATGTATGTGTTCCAGCTGTAGGAAGCCATAATATCTTTGGTCAGATTCCTTATTCCACCCTGCTTTGGATGGATATGGAAATGTAGGGGTTGGCAAGGATTTAATCACTGCAAAATGATTCATCAAGCCAGATCAGTTTTGGAGCTGTTCTGTATACTATTTGAATACAAGCTAGTATATCTATATTAATAAATACAAGAGGTGAGAAAATATTTTCTGACTTTGAAGCCAAGTGCAGGTCTTGCATCTACACAGCTATGCTCTTTTCCATCTGCCTTAAGAAGGGTAACTGTTTCTAAATTGCGTTTTGGGAATGGTTCCTAAAATGCACTATTTCCTCAACCATGTCTCAGCAGACTCTGGAAGTGAACGTGCCAGAAGGAAGTCAAGGAGAAAGATAGTATTAAGCAGCATGCGCAACAAAAGACTGATGTTCAGCCTATGCTCTCCTACTGTTATTTACCAGTTTTCTGAAGGACAATAACACTGACAGAATGTCTGAACTAGCTTAAAGGCACTATATCAGAAATAATAAACTATTATTATATATTCTTTACCTGTGCTTCAGAAGTTTTAAAATGTTGCCTTACTGCAGCTAAAATATCTTCAGTTTCATTCCGTGAGAAATAATAACAGTCTTCATCATGTCTTAAATTAAGCATACTCTGTAGGTAAAACTTATAATCCTTATTATTCAAGTTGAGCTCTGAAGAGCACGCATCTCTCCGATGAAGAATGTAGTAGAGGAGAATAAGAGAAATTCTTTCAAATACTTCTTCACTGAGATAGTCTTCTAAATTTCCACCAGCTATTAGTAATAAAGCATCTGGTTCAAGGCACTGTGAAAAAATAAAAATAAATGGAAATTTAACTCAAGCAACACATTGCCAGTCATCTGTCAATACAGTGAGAGAGGAAAACAGAAGAATTCTACTCTTATATTAAGGAACTGAACCTAAGACTACACAGCAGCAGGCTGATGGAATGCCAGGAGGAGGGTGCAAGTAACTCGTTGCAGTTCTATAGTGGCAAGATCACACAGTGTTTTTTTTCCAGATCCCCTTGTGTCTTAATGAAATGTCAAGTATCAAAGGGATTTAAGGTTTACTACAAACCAGGATGAACTGTTCAATCATTGTAGCAAACTAAAAGCCTTCAACTGGCTTCAATAGCTTATATTCCTGCTTATAAATATATTAGATAAGCACAAAGGCTATTAAAATTTTCAATTGTGCATTCTATACACATTTATAAGACAACTACTGTATCTGGGCTATAGATAATTTACAGTATGCAAATAGAAGTTATATCATATTCAATGCAGTGTTAAGAGACTTAATTGACCCTGCAATTATACAGCTATTTTTATTTTTTCTCAATGAATTCTGTTAGCTGGAAATATCTGGAAATATCTGGTCCTGTGCAGAGAGCCTGCACAAAGTCTCAACACCATTTAATTCTCCAGGTGCATTTCTGTAATTGTTTTCCTAATGCATGTCTCTGAGCATTAGTATTTGGCCTAGGAGGAGTATAGCTATCCTGTTTTCTGTCCCCAAAGCCCTCAAGTTAGTCAACTAGTCTTTTCAAAAACTCAGCAATAATAAAGTAAATATACTGCATGTAGTGGAAGATTTTCAAAGACTTCTATAATATTTGAAAACCCAATAAAGATGAATTGTAATCACTGAGGCTGTTGTTTACTCTTGCAAGGAAAATGACTGGAAAGGACATTGCTAGTTGGAAGGAAGCAGGTTCATTACAAAAGAAGCAGCTACTGCATAGTATATTGGTAGCCCTTAGAGGATAAACTTTAAGGAGATATCAAGAATACAAATTGCTTCATCACTTGTTATTTTGCTGTTACTAGTATTTTACAGCCATAGCCATCTGCCAGACCTTGCTTAGAAATACTTATTCACTGGGCGATGAACCCAAGTTTCTCTCGGTTAGAAGACAAGCTAGAAAACAATACCTTACCAGGGCAAGAAATACATGAATTGTCTTCTTAGGAGATAAAAAAAAGACTCAAGTGTCTTTCAATAGCTTCCAGTTCCTGTCCAAACAGTCTTGGGGCCAATATATAACTACAACTAAAAACTGGTCTAAAAGAATGTTAAACTTCACTGCTTTTAAATATCCATTGGAGATATCATTAACAAAAATAAGTTTAAAACCACTCATGTAGTATGACCAGAATCCTGCATTTACAAGGGAAAGTGGAGTCTGAAATCGATTAGTAATTTCCAACAAATTTGTGAAAGAAAATGGTAAGCTAGGGTATGGCGTTCTTTTTCAAATATTTATGATTTTGAAGGATAGTTCTTGCACAGCTTTTGCTATCCTGGTTTACCAAATCATCTTGGAAGATTTCATCACAGTATTATGTGGGCTGCATGTGACTGAAGATATCATCTCTCATGGATTTTCCATAGAGAATTGTGATTTTGTGGCACTGTCAGTGCAGAATATGAGCAGTCCTACTGACACAGCCGACACTGAGAAGTACTGAAAATGGTGAAAAACCTCAAATTCTTCCTCCAGGAAATTTCCAAGATGAAGCCTACACAGAGTGGAAGTCCTGACCAAAGTAAGATAGTTTTGTTTCCATGCAAGGACACAGAGTGCATGCTCTCCACAAATACACCACGAAACAGGAAAAAAATAAAACAATCAAGAGAAGTGAAACTCAGAGGGAGAACAAGAAGACCTAGACCCCCACTCTGTGAAGTTTTAGAAAGACTCTATACCCATTACTTTTTAATACATTATCAGCTTTTCATCTGGGTCCATATCTGCTACACATCCATTGCCTGAATGTGCAAAAACTGCATGATCTCCTTCATGAAAATTGCCCATTTAGGGAGCAACAGACACTTGCCTTATTTATGTATGAAATTCACACTGGGGTTAATACGATAAGCGGGAGCATTTGCAGAAAGGGCCAGGTAAGCAAGTAGATTTCTACTGCAAGAGAGGAAAAGTTCTCCATTACATTGGCTTGGCAGATTGCCATGAATAGTATATTGTGAAATCATTCACCTTTTTGACCATCCTCATAATTCTGATAGAAAATGACACTCTGCTAATAACAAATCACTGAACAGTGTCAGAGCTAGAGTAATATTAATCAAAGCCAAGACCGATCAAGCCCTTTGTAGTCCCTTTAGCTAAGCTGCTCACTCACCACTGTCTCCATCCTACAAGGACCTATGATCTTATTAGAGTTGTTCCTTTCTTTGTCAAATGGGGAATCAGCTCTGAAAACATTCTAATCTCAACTAGACAACCAAACCTCTGTGAAGCTGTACCCAGAACTTTTTCCAGTTTCGGGTGGATTTGTAGATTCCTTGTTCTGCCTTTGATTTTCCTTGACCTGAACTGCCTACCAAAACCCGCCCCTAAATCTTGACTATTTCAGTGAGGTGGCCCATATATCTGAGACAACCCAGTCTGGGTTTTATTTTTTTATGATCTAAAATACAGGGAA
>NDXB01003592.1:11910-37047 GCA_002631895.1 Agapornis roseicollis | reverse complement strand
GTATAAATTTTATAAAAAACCTGAGTTTTTTTTTTTTTTTTTTCAGCAAAACTTTAATTCTTTTTTGCAAATAGGAAAAAAGAAGAGAAATAGAAACCTTTTCAGGCATCTCCATAGAAAATGGTACTTTCCTTCGTGAAACACTGTCCATAGAGAACAGGCTCTTTCATCCCTATTTATTCTGTGCCACACTTGCAACCATTAAAAAAGCTCAGATAGCTCAGACTGCAATGAAAAGAATTTCTTCCACCCACTCAGATTTTCCAGAGGGATGCCGTTACAAAGTCAACATTTACGGCACCATTCCATTACAAGAGTATTGCACAGGCAGTTGGTTAAAACTGTCACAGCTGAGAGTTTTCCACAGCAACAGGTATGCCAGTCATAGCCCTCTCCCACCTTCCAAACCTTCAGTGCGGTAAATGAAGCATTAGTATCTCAGTTAGCTCAACAGTGGAGCAGTAAGCCTGTAGTAATAGAAACGTCATAATTCCCTTTAAAGCTAGATTGACCAAAAAATCCTAGGTTATAAAATGCCAGTAATATTTCTTACAAGGTGGTGAGCTTAAGGGGAACAGCACTGTTTTAGTAAGGCTGAGAACTGGCAACTGATACTCATTATAAAAGAAAAAAAAATTACAACACCAGTTTGAGGGAAATGAAAAACGTTAACAAACATTCTTAAAGATTCATGGAATTATGTGCAAACTCTTGTGTGACCAAGACCCGGCATTTTAAAAATCAGTCCTACTGATAGATACTCAAGTACGAAAACCAGCTCATATTTGTACCAAAGTATTTTTCATTTTACTCAGTAAGTTACGAAAGATATTTATCAAATTTTGTCAAATATGCAATTTCATGCAAACAAGAATTACAGAAATTTTCATCTCCGGTATTTATTTTTATAGAAATGACTGAAAAGCAGAAACACATGATAATATGCATCTCCACTAGCTTTTATGTAATTTGCTCTGTGAAACAAAGCTAACTATGTCCAGACTTGTTCCACTAATAAAAATAATTCCTCAGATAATGAGGGAATAGCTTCCAGCATTTAATTCCAGGGATTACTGCATCTCCAAACAAACGTAGAGTAGGTTTATCTATGTATAACTTGGTGTTTTGTATATAATTACAAATTGAAATGAAGTGTACAATTAAAGTGTACACAAAGAGGGTGAATTGTTTCAATTTATTAAGAGAAGCTAACATTTAAAAACACATTTAATGATTTATAACTACTGAAAGCTGCTGAGAGAAGATTTACATAATAATTATGGCTATATCTTACACGAGTATTTATATAACAGAGTGATGGCAAAAAGAAGGGGAATAGTTCAGTGTATTAAAATGATAATCACTGGTACAGGGTATTATGACTGATTTCAAAGGAGAATTCACTTCCCTTTTCAAGTGTTGCAAACCTCCTCTAGCTTGTAAAAGAGTTTCTTGGTGATGGCAAAACCACTGATGGTGACTCAAGCCTCAGCCTCTACTTTTACCCCTGACAAGAGAGCACTACCTGTGCTTTTCTATCACTGTAAAAGAACTTTTTCTGTCTACATAGCATTTGGATTGCTACTTTTGAAGTAATTACTAGCATCAATTGCTATGTCCTTTTCTCAAACCGTTCATTAGTATTAGCATTTTTCCCCTATTACCTACCTATCCTGATGTGCCAACTGGAAAAATGGAGCAGAGGTAATAAAAGAGCTGTGCAGTTAGATGACTATTAGAAGCTCACTAAGATGCACAGTCAGAAAGAAATCACTGATAAAGGTTAATGTCTTAAAACCTCCTGAAGCACCTATCACTATTATTGCTCTCTCACATGGTTTGTAACATTCTCACAGAAGTCCCTGCTATTTTGGTTCAAATTCAATTGCAAGTCTTTCACTGATTTTTATTAAAAGGGGGAAAAAGTCCATAGAATCATAGAATTCTAGAATAGTTAGGGTTGGAAAGGACCTTAAGATCATCTAGTTCCAACCAACCTGCCATAAGCAGGGACACCTCACAATAAACCACGACACCCAAGGCATTGTCCAACCTGGCCTTGAACACCACCAGGGATGGAGCATTCACAACTCCCTTGGGCAACCCATTCCAGTGCCTCACCACCCTAACAGGAAAGAATTTCTTCCTTAGAGCCAATCTAAACCTCTCCTGTTTAAGTTTCCACCCACTACCCCTTGTTCTGTCACTACAGTCCCTAATGAGGAATCCCTCCCAAGCATCCCTATAGGCCCCCTTCAGATACTGGAAGGCTGCTAGGAGGTCTCCACGCAGTCTTCTCTTCCCCAGGCTGAACAGCCCCAACTTTCTCAGCCTGTCTTCATATGGGAGATGCTCCAGTCCCCTGATCATCCTTGTGGCCCTCCTCTGGACTTGTTCCAACAGCTCCATGTCCTTTTGATGTTGAGGACACCAGAACTACACACAATACACCAGGTGAGGTCTCATGAGAGCAGAACAGAGGGGCAGGATCACCTCCTTCAACCTGCTGGTCACGCTCCTTTTGATGCAGCCCAGGATACGGTTGCTTTCTGGGCTGCGAGCACACACTGAAGCCAGCTCACGTTCATTTCCCATCGACCACCACCCTCAAGTCCTTCTCTGCGGGGCTGCTCTGAATCTCCTCTTTGCCCAACCTGTAGCTGTGCCTGGGATTGCTCCAACCCAGGTGCAGGACCTTGCACTTGTCATGGTTAAACTTCTACTGCATAATACTTGTAAGCCAGTGACCCTCTGCTTACAATAGAATGATAAAATGCATGGAAGAAATTGCGTTTAGAGAAACTGAAGAAAAGGTAACTCAAATGGAAGTAGCTCACCATTCTAATATGACAATAGACGGCATATTGCAAAACTAGAGGCATGACAAACTTCCTGATTAAATAAGCAAATGAAACCTTATTTTTATTCCATTTTACACTTAGTTAAGGGCCTTGGCATGATCAAATGCAGATCTGAGCTCAAGAATTTACAGAGATAATCGGTCATTTTCAGTCATTTTATCAGTTACCATGGAGGTATACTTGCAAGAGAGTAACTGATGCTGACAGGCATAGGTACACGTCTCAGGAAACTAAGTAACACAAGAAACATGGTAAGAGGAAGAGTGATAAAAATGGGAATTTCTCAAAAATTTTTATTTCCATTTCATGATTGGATTCATGATCTCATACAAGCACAGATCAAATTTGCTCCACACACAAATCAAATATTTTATGGCTTAGAAAGCTCACATAGTATTATTACCCTGACTTGCATGCTAGTGAACCGGAGTGAAGGCAATCTCCAAATGGCATAACCAGATGCAGAACATGACAAGCACATGCAGCAAGCCCTCTTTGATTATAGGATTTTTACTTGCTTTTAATTTTAAGTGAACCAGTAAGATTTACTGCAGCTTGTTTCTCCCACCTACAAACCTGCTGCAAGAACAAAAGCAAGTTGCACATTCACAAATGCCATGAATAACTGTACTTTGCAATTAACTGTTTTTCAACAGATCAGTGAATGGGCTACATAGGAACAGGAAAACTCTAGAGAACTCACTTTGAGGTGACAAGGACATTTCTGAGAGTTCCACCAACCTGATAAATGCCTTACTTGTATTTATACAGGAGAATGGGAGAGGATGCAGGCATCATTTTAGCAAGACCACTGCTGAACTTCACAGATTACTGAGAAACACAGCTACATAACTCTTATTCTTTAGATACTGTATAACTTGCTTTGATAGACTATGAAATTGTGTTCTTTGCCCTTTTACCAATCACAGCAATCATGGCAAATAGAAAAGAATCCTGTGGTACTGTAGATTTCCTCCATGTTATTAATGTGATATGTGCACATTGCTATAATTACAGCTGTAGGCAGCATATTGACACATGAAAAGGCTACATTTTACATGTAATTTGTATAGATTTTCAATATAAAAAGCATTCTTGCCAATGAATTAATGCCAGACTGCTGCCATAAAAAATGCCAGTGCTTTAAAATTACCACAGTCTATTCAGCTTCATTGGCTGCACATGTCAATCCTAACAGTATCACATATATTAAGATTGCCAATGAATTAAAATAAATGAATGCTATTGAAATTATCTGAGTTAAATATATTAGCAAAGTTACATATATCAATACATGTCAGTCATGTTTTAAGCCCAGCTGGCAACCCAGAACCATGCAGCCACTCGCTCACTCACTCTCCCCACCTTACCAGCTCCCGGAGGGATGGGGAGGAGAATCAGAAGAATGTAACTCCCACAGGCTGAGATAAGAACAGCCCAGTAACTAAGGTATAACACAAACCACTGCTGCTACCACCAGTAATAATAAATAATGATAAGGGAAATAACAAGGGAAGAGAATACAACCACTCACCACCTACCGATCGATACCCAGCCTGACCGAGCAGTGATCTAGCCCTTCTGGGTAACTGCCCCCAGTTCACATACTGGGCATGACGTGCTGTGGTATGGAATACCTCTTTGACTAGTTTGGGTCAGATGCCCTGTCTCTGCTTCCTCCCAGCTTCCCCTCCTCCCTGGCAGAGCATGAGACTCAGAAAGTCCTTGGTCAGAGTAAACATTACTGAGCAGCAACTAAAAACATCAGTGTTATCAGCGCTGTTCACAGGCTGAAAGTCAAAAACACAGCACTGCACCAGCTACTAAGAAGGGGGAAAATGACTGCTACTGCTGAACCCAGGACAATGTCTCTGGAACAAGCCCTGTATTAGTGTAGGACTGCAAAATTCACCTATTAGCTGAAGGTTTCCTAAGACCTGGAAATCTAGTTACATTAAAAAACAGCTCATATGGGTTAACAGAAAGAAAGTGTTCATTGATATGGAAAGTGTGATCTAAAACCTTATTAATTGCCCCCATCTTACTACAGACTTCTTCACACAACCTCACCATTGCTGACTATCTGGCTGTGTTTCAAAAAACAAAACAAAACAAACCCCAACAAACAAAACCAAAACCCCAAAAGCCATCAATACTATTCAAAGGTAACTTTAATTATAATAACAACATAGTCACAGTAGGGGATGTAAGTATCTTGGGCAAGAAAAAGAGGGAGCTTCAAAAAGAAGTATATGATACTGCTTATTTTGAAGTTAAAAAACATATGGGGAAAAAGTGCTGTTGTGTTTAACCCTAGGAACTTAAGCAGCCTAGCTTTGCTGAAGGTATCTAGACATTAAACAACACTGCCTGCTGTTTGGTTATGTCCTGGAACATAATCAGACTCTATTCTGTCTATTGTTTGGTTCTGCTTCTTTGGGTTTCCAAAAGACACAGGGCAAAAACCTAACAATGTTTCATCCAGTACAAAGCATTTACAGTCCAACTAAACAAGTAAAACTATAAATTTAAATATCCCAAATGAAATATTATGTGGTATTAAAGCATAGAACACCAAGTAATATTTTAAAGGAAAAAAAAAATAAGGTTTTAAAATTGAAAAATAACCTTTCAACAGTTATGCTATTTACCTTATAGGAAACTTGTGTATCTTACATTGCTGCTTCAGCCACTAGCTTCTAACCCCAACATACTGGAATGGGCCTTTCTTGTTGGATATTCGTCTTATGTTCAAAAACCATTTAAAAGTCCCTTTATGTAATTTTTCCTACTTCATACAATATTTTATATATAATTTCTACTATTATAGAAATTAATAAGTGTTTACTCACATGTCTTTTGATTTTCAAACTATGACTCAGTGTCAGTTGCTCTAAAGAAATTCTTCTCACAACAGGGAGGAGTCGTTGCAAGCAAACACCATGGTAACTGTTGCACGAGAGAAGACTGATCCTCAAGGCTTTCTAGACTACCTAAAAACAAAGGAAAAATAAGTTTCTGGGTCATGAATAAAAGCCAGGGTGAGGGGAGGGAAGAGAGCTTCTTTTCCTCCTTTGTTTAAATTCAGGAAGTTTGTAGGTGGCACCAACACTAAGAATAGCTTACAGAATAGTTGAGTGACTAGATAAGCTTCAAGTAACAGTTACTGAAAAATAAAGGTGAAAATTAAAAAGGAAAAGCCAAGAATAGAAGGACCCTGAAAAAAACAGTATTGATAAGAAACAAATAAATTTAACCAAATGCAAACTTCTTCACATTACAACGCACCTAGTTTCCACCTTTATTAAAACTACTGAGCAACTAATATCTCTCTCATGTAACCCGGTATTATACCCACTGTCTGAAGTTTTGGTAACAAGAGAAGTGAGAAGGAAGATTTTATCATAAGAAATGGTCATACTTCAAGAAAGATTTTAAAGTTGTTTATCTGTATATAACCATAGATAAACTAAATACCCATATTCACAATGAATGCATACATACAGCAAATACAAAATCAAGTTTGCAAATACAGTTTGAGTTCACATAGCGTTTTTCTATCCAATTTAGGAACAATTCCTAATTTATCATCAAGAGGACACACTGTTCATTCTGCTCAGTGTTGGCTACAGAATTCTTTGTATAGAATCATAGAATAGTTAGAGTTGGAAAGGACCTTAAGATCATCTAGTTCCAACCCCCCTGCCATAAGCAGGAACACCTCACACTAAACCACACCACTCAAGGCTTTGTCCAACCTGGCCTTGAACACCACCAGGGGTGGAACATTCACAACTTCCATGGGCAACCCATCCCAGTGCCTCACAACCCTCACAGTAAAGAATTTCTTCCTTATATCCAATCTAAACTTCCCTGGTTTAAGTTTTAACCCATTACATCTTTTCCTACCACTACAGTCCCTAACGAAAAGTCCCACCCATCATCCTTATAGGCCCCCTTTAGACACTGGAAGGCTGCTATGAGGTCTCCATGTAGCCTTCTCCAGGCTAAACAGTCCCAACTTTCTCAGCCTGTCTTCATAAGGCTATCATTATTATCACTAGTTCCTGGAACAGAATTGCTATATTTTAATAATTCTTCAGTGAATTTAGCATCTCTTTGCCATTGGCTGTTTCCTTAGTTGTAGAAGAAAACAATTGTGAGTTAAGTGTTCATTATACTAAGAAGCACCAGGATAACTCATCATACTGAGGTGAGATATTGGTATCCATATTCTTTTCCTGTCCTGTAAATAAATATTTAAAGCAGCTTATGAAATGTATAGGAGATCTCATGATGGGCAACAGGAGTGCTTAACTACATAAGTATTTTATTATTTCTGCATATTCTCTGGACACAAATCAAAATAATATGAAAGAACAATACAAGTCTTTATATCTGATTCAATAGAATTATTCTGTTTCTTATATAAACACAAGGTTTTCTCTCCACTTACTGAATTCACCTGATAAGTACATGTGATAATAACCATAATTATTCCTAATGAAGTATCTTTACAACAATATTAGGTATTTTCCATCTTTCCTTTGGTTATGTGCATGTGAGGATTATATTTGCCTGTTTTATGATTACACAGTCTAGACACTTCATAACTCATGTGGACGAGTGATACATGCAGGTCTTAATCCTCCATTATTTCCTATCCTAGAAATTCTTCTTATAACCCTGTAAAAAAATGCTTATTATGTAGTGTTATTTTTTTCATATCATTCCTAAAAGTCCATGCATCTAATTCTTTCTGCATGAAAATGAGTATCCTCTGTAGCCAATGTCATCAGCATACTTTATGCCAAAAAAAAATTTAGGAAAATATAAGTCTAAAGACTTGAATCTTGGAATATCTCTCTAGCAATCTAATGCCAGGTCAATCAACCCCTTTTCCGAAGTAGCTTATAGCCTTCTATATTTTTATCCAAACTCAATTTTTACATGTCTTCAGTTTAATAAATAATTTCTTAGTTGGTACCTGTCGTAGTTTAAACACCACATAGTTATACATAATTGTTATAGTGACATCCTGTAGATCAACTGCATCTGCTTTATCCTGGATAAAAAACATTAATTTAAAAACAAACAAAAAAATTGACATTCCTAGTAGTTTATTCATTAAATCCTCTTTACCAACTTTAGAACAGAAGCAATGGCTTATTTTTAGCAATAACCATTTCTTTTTCATAAAAGTAGAAAGTCACAAAATACAGAATTAGACCTTTCTAGTTGTACAGGTGCATTGAATAAATTAAAATATTGAAAATACAAAATAATGTTAAAAATATTGAACATATTGAAAATAAAACCAATGTAGATGTAGATTACAAAAAGAAGCTTTAACAAAACAAGCATTTATACTTGGACTTCTCCTTTGTTAATCATCTCAATAACATCAGTTCATTGCCTAAACACATTTTGCCATCTCCAGAAAGCGAATATACATTTTTTTTTGCAATAAGGCTATTCTCATATCACAAACAATAATGGGGAGCTCACTTCACTTACTAGTGAAGACACATGTAAGGACCCTAGCCATGCTGACAGTGAGCAGGAATAAACAAATAAATAGTGGTAATGCAGATACATTTCAGAACTAATACAGGATATTTGGTTTCAGGGCTGAAGCCCTTCTCTGTCAGGTACCAGAAGAGAACTTACTCTAAAGCACCTGGTAGTAGTGTATATATCACACCAGTGGGCCCTAAATTTCATCAAGCATAGAAAGCCTTATAATACTCAGCTGCAAATGTTCATGCAGAAGTCTTTGTAACAACATCACTCATTGTGATGTTGGTTGGTATTTTAAGCCTTAATTACTGATTTTGAACTGTTACCACCCAGACAATCTAGGACTAATCACTACCTGTAATCTCCCACACACTGTTCCAAGAACTGCTTGCCTGCATTTTCTATTTAGTTCTAATTATAATGTCCTATATAGGAAACACGAACAGCCTGTATTACAGTTGTCTTTTAATCAAGATAATAATTGAAGATTTAAAGTAAATAACTAATTTTGAATGCTTGTGCCCACAAACCACTTGCTTATCTCAAAGATGCTCCATACAGTATAAAGTCCACACACTGAAACATGTTTTACTGAAACTATGCCTTTTAGAAAATTCAAGGTAAGCTAGAAATTTCTTATAAGAAATTATAGCACCAATAAGAAATTACTTTCTTCTTAGTTTTGCATATATAATTTCTATTCAATTATGTTGAAGGATTTCAACCTATGTCTTTCAATTCACGCTTTTAAGGACAGAGGATATCATTTAGGATCATTACACAGTCTGGCATTAAAGCAGGACAAAAAAACTATACCCAGGAATTTCTGAAATAAACCCATTGTGGGTTTGCATTCTAAGACATATTTACGTACAGAATTTGGCTCCTATCAAAATCTTCATTTGAGGATCTAAACTATCAACAGAGAAGTTATTTCAGAGCTTTATTACTCCCACATTTAAAATGTACGCATCATACTTCCAGTGTGGATTTGTTTAGATTCACCTAAACTTCAGCACAATTAAACATTCAATACAGTAGAAAAAAACTGTTACAAACATAAGCAGATGTTTATCATTATGTGTCATCCTTTCTTTCTTCTAAATATTGAGAGAAATGTTAGGTAGCATTTGATCAAAAGAACCCTCCTGAAAGCCTATTCTGATATTTAACAACAATACATTTAATTGAATTAATATTGTTTTATAGCATCCCACAAAGTAATTTTTATTAAAATTGCAGTCATTCATGAATCAGATGAAAGCTTCATAGAAGCCTAGGCTTCTGCACTGTTTGTTACCTGTCAGAGAAGATTATTGTCTTATGAAATACATATCACAGCTGGTTTGTCCTGATCCATTTCCCATATAATCATATTGATTAGTATTAACTATGTTACTCCCCTTTAACTCTTCACTTACTGTGTTCTACAGTGCTTTTCTCTGCTTGATATCTGGTGAAATGGTCTTTTAGACACCCAGTCACCCTGTTTACCCTTATTGAAATATTAAAACAACTTAAGCTTTTCTTCCATTCTGCAAAACTTCATCCTGCTCCAAGACATGTTCTTTAAAAAACCTCAAACAACAATGGGCTAGAATGCTCTGTAACCAATGCTGCTGGCTAAATATATGCTATCTTGTCTGGCAAATGTAAAAAAAATTAACTGAAATAATTATTTGGTTATGTCGGAGTAGAAAGTATATTTATATCAAAGTCAGGCACTACACAAACTATTTCTTTCCAAAGCTAGCATACTCAAAGTCAGGCACTACACAAACTATTTCTTTCCAAAGCTAGCATACTAATACACATACTTTTACTTCAGTGGTCAATCCTTCTCTATCAGTGACAGTCGCCTTTAATTTAGAGCTAGGCTACATGGATTTTGGCAAGTGTGCTAACTGTAATTTTGAAATTAGCATTTCAGAACTTTGTAAAGCACTGTGCTAAGGAGAATACGTTCAGCTTAAAGATTAAAAAAATTAAATATTCAAATTATATTTATAAGGCAAATTCTTATTAGCTCCCATACCAGTAAACTATTTAGGGAGCCTTGAATTGCAGTCCATGCTAACTCTCTGTTGAGCAAGTGCTTCTACTTTGATTTCACAACTGGGGATTTATACTGAAGTGCTCAATGTGCTCAATGTGAGTAGCTTGGAAACATCAGAGGCAGAAACTTTCCTGGAACTGAGGGTCTGCTACAAGCAAATTGTCTGCTTGGTATGATACTAACCAAGCTGACTGGAGTTCTCCTCTTGTTTCCCTGTTCCCTTCTACACCCTTGGAAATAGATTATGAAATGTGCAAGAACAACATTTAACCTAACTTCCGTTTCCCCCACTGCCCTTCTTAAACATAAACACACAGACAAATTTGAAAAATCAGAAATGTAAAGTGTAATCTTAGTTTTCACAAGTTACTTAGATGAACCTGAAGTATTTAACAATTAGATACGCTTGCTTACACTTAACATACACTCTCTGCAGCTCAGTGTAAGGTCCAAAATAGCCGAGTAGAACAAGTCAATGGCTGGCACTCATAAGCTGGAAAAAGAAAGCCTAAGTGGATTAGTATGCAGAGCATTAGTGCACTGGGTACTCCTAAAAATTAACTCTCTGAAAGGAGGTTTGTGGGGGTTTAACCAGAATTTTATTTCAAAAATTTTCCTCCCCTGCCCCCTAAAAGAAGTCCTGAAAAGAACTAAAGCAGAAGCTGAGGCAATTTTATATCATAGCGTTGTAGTTTAAACCCAGCCAGGCAGCACGTTCACTCACTCAACACCCCCCCCTCCTTGCCCTCCCCTCTTTCCTCCCCGCTCCTGAAGGAGTGGGGGGAAAGAAGAGCCGAAGGAATGCGACTCCCACGGGTTCAGATAACAACAATCCAGTCACTAAGGTATAACACAAATCACTATTGCTATCACCAATAATAATAACAACAAAGAAAACAAGGGAAGAGGGTACGATACCACCCGCCGAAAACAAGCCCGACTGGGAAGTTCCCTCTGCTTCCAGGTAGCTACCAGTTACCTCCTGGGCATGACATGCTATGGTATGGAATACCTCCTTGGTCAGTTTGGGTTCTGTCCCTCCTTCCTCCCGGCCTCCCCTCCTCCCCGGCAGAGCATGAGGCTCACAAAGTCCTTGGTCAGGGCAAACATCGCTCAGCAACAACCAAAAACATCGGCCTTATCAGCCTTGTTCCCAGGTTAAGTCAAAACACCAGCTACTAAGAAGAAGAAAAACTGACTGCAACTGCTGAACCCAGGACACATAGGAAGAAAACTAAGATTCTTCATAAACAGTGGCAAAGTGAAAAAATGGAAGTGTGAGTGTGTACGTACCTTTAGCTGGAAGTCTGGAGAATGGATACACCCAATGTACCAGACTTCCTCCCCACCTCTGAGTAATGACTCTCATTGAATTTTTATTATGCCTCCTTTGGAGCAACATGGAACTTCTACAAGCAAATCTTGCTAGCTAAAGGCAATAAATGACACAGGCATATTGACTGCACACTGTGCTAGCTGCATATGTATTAATTCCTGTTTGTTCTCTTACTGCAGAAAAAAAATCCTCAGATACACCTTCCAAGACTGTCTTTACTGTCATCCTGAAAGAGGGCAATTTATGCAAATGAGAGATGGAAAAATACACCCTGCTCTCTTTTGACACGTGGCTTTGTATTATCTCTTCTTTAATACATCTACAAAGCTGAATTGAATCTTTCAGAATGCAGATGGGTAGCTGTATGTTGATTACAAATCAATTATTTTTAAAATTACAAACTTTACAGTAAAGCTGGCACCCCTAACCTGCCAACAACTATTTGGTTTTGATCTGAATGTTTTCCATAACAGCAAATACACAGGAGCATTTTAACATCTACATGAAGCCCACTAATTCCTATATCTGTGCAAGTCACCCTATGCTTCCTTGTACAGTCATTGGAGAGAAAAACATATAAAGAGGCAGCTTGCCTGGCCTATTCTAGATTAAATTTTGGATGACAGAAATTGTGGTCTAGCTTCTGTGATTGTGATGACTTCCTTCACAGGGAAGAGAACTTGGAGACATTTTTGTGTTGATATCCATACTATCAATCAGCTGCAGTTTCCCAATTAAATTCTTCCTTGCTTCTGTATGAATTCTCCCACTTCTTCCTCCCAAATCTTTAACAATTTTGCCACTTTCAAATACGTATGACAGAGGAGCAAAAGTCTCAAAGGTATTCAATTCCTGTAAAACAAGGGCTAGAACAAGCATTGTACTAGTGTGTACACACAGGAAAGCTGTAGACATAAGCCTCAGCTATATACGTGAAAGAAACTAAGATAAGCTTTACAAATGCCATAAACCATCTTACTCAAAATGAAGAATCCAGAAAAAGATGCAAAACCATTGGCCACAATCAGTTTTCATTACATCTGCTATTTGTTTAATTTATAAATGCTTTCCAATATTTCTTATACTCATGAAGAGGAATGCACTGATTGAGAGGCAGTATAACAGAATATTGACCACTAGAATGTAATGAAGCAATCCCTAATAAAATGCACCTGTGGAATTAGCAATTTACAATCTCAGGGAAAAATATGTCCAATTGCTAATTCAGAACTGGATTTAATTTCATTTCTTCAAAGAAAAACCACAAAGTTAATAGGGTAGGAATTTCAGTGACCTTTCTATGAAGTGAAAGCCACAATAGTTTTAGTCCCAAATTTGGAAACTACATATGAGAATAATTTTCTTATTAATGAAAAGAAATACTGGCACAAACATCATCAAGAAAACTGAAATAAAAGACTTAACCCTAGGTTTAATAGCTTTTCTTTTTACTGTTTGAGCTACATTATATTAAAGATAATAAAGATAGACATACTGTAATGACCTATTTGACACACCATTTTACCACTGCTGCCCTCTGCTGTATGGAACGCTTTCCAAGTGATTGTATACTGTACTAAGCTGGTGAAGTATTAGTTTTAGAGATGGATATTCAAACGCATATGCCAGATTGCTATTGTTTATTCTTTTAACTTGCAATGAAGTTTATCTGCAACAGAAGAATGTGGGGGTTTTAGTATGGCTTAAAATTATCAACATAAACAAAAATGATTATAAAAGATAATATATGATATATAAAAAAATATATTCTCAAATTTGATTTGTAAAGTAGAATGACTTTCTTCAAGAGATATTTTGCCTCAGTTAAACATGTTGCAATATCCACTGCATTAATGTTAACGTCTTGTTAAATGTCATCTCTCAATGAGCATTACACATGAGGAGGCAGTAAGAACAGAAGAAAATCCAACACAAACAGTTGATGAATGTATCCGTCTCTCAGTACAGTTTGTCTCCAGAATTTCACTTTTTTTTTTCTTTAAAAAAAAAGCCATCTATCTCAGGAGAAAGTGTTATTCTTGCATGCTATGTACTCCCTACAGCAATAAACCTGTTACCTGGGAAAATGTAACTTGCACTGCAGGCTAGCCTAGTTACATTAGTGTGAGGCAATACACATTTGTGATACTCTCAAATGGACAGATACATGTCAGATTACCCATGCATTTAGCTAATGAAAAGCATAGAAAGCAATGTGATTCTTGTCAGCACAAACCATAGCTTAGGCTCATCAGTAATTTAGCAATAATTCACGAATGAGGCAGGGGTTTGTTTCTTCCCATGCATTTTATGGAGGATTCATGGTTTTGTTGAAAATCCTTCAAAAGTCCATGGCTTTTATTAATTTTATTCTGTTTCATAAAGCTCAGCATTTTTAATTAGTTTCTGACTAGAATAAGCATCAAACTGCAAGGCAAACCTTATCAAGAGAAGTATGGTAAGCAAAATGAAAGAAGTAACAAAGCACACCCAGAGCAGAGCACCATAAGGACTAAGAAATGCACTGGCTTTAAGCAGAGTTTTACCCAGTTTAGCATTCTATCACAACAGAAAATGCTGTTTCAACAGTGCATGTATCCCTGACACTGTCTGTGGTCTGCTCCTCTCACATATCCAGTATAAATAGTCGTTACAGTTAGCTGTTAGAGGGCACATCTATGACTGTTGCCTTCAGCATGTACTTATAAATTTGTTTTCCCACATACTTCTCAAATACCCTCTTTGTACTGTCTGCCTTCAGAAGATCCTGTGCTAAAAAATTTCAGAAATTCACTACATGCTATGTAAAATAGGATGGTTTTTATCCCTTTTAAATAGATCCATTATTTTCAATTAGTATACTGTAAAATTTGATCAGTAACAGCTCTGTATTCATTTTATCCACAATATTTGTGAATTTATAACCACAACTATTATCTCTACTAGCTTTCTCCAGTCCAGATGCAAGTATTTTCTTTCTAGCTTCTCTAAGACCTTTGCTCCATCAGTAAATTTTACTTGCCTTTGTGCCAATTCAAACCCCATGTATTTCCCACTTCAAACAATACTCAAGATGTGGATAGTTCACTACACTCTTGGATAGCCAAAACTGAATGTACCCAAGTGGTTTCTTTTTGTGGATTTTGGTGCTTTGTTTTTGTTTTGTTTTCAGTTTTTTTAATAAAACTAGCAGAACCATTTCTTTTCCTTCTGTATTTCTGAGCAACTGCTTGTAGCAGGCATTTGATTTACTTAGATACCTGAGTGGGGGTACTTTTTATACTTAAGTGGTAAATAAATAAGGCATTACATACACTAAGACATAAGGCTACTGAAGCTGAAGGCAGGAGAAAACATCTTTATCTACAGAAATACTATCCCATAGCATATTCATTGCAATCAGAAGTTAAAAGGAGGTGCCTCTTGCTGTTGACTCAAGAGTAAGCTCTAAATATGGATTCGCGTAGTAGCTAGTTAAGCTTTTTAAAGGAATTTATTCAAATCACAAATAAATATTTCTTGGATTTACCACAGTTGCTGATGAACAACGCATCCTGCGCTCCTGAAGAAAACCCTGTTTCTAACTATTTTTCTGGTATCTTGGGGAGCATTCTCTGTGAGCCATTATTAAGTTCAGGCAGCACTCAGCTCAGGAAATCAGAGTTGGTATTGCTTTCTGTTGAGTATGCCTTGGGAAAGTTACCTGACCACTTTTGTAAAACTAATTATTTATAATCCAGATATTTTGTTGGGAACTTCATGAATTTTAACAAACTGAAATATGACCTGAGGCTCAGCGTGAGCAGATTTAGTTCTAACAGATAACAGAGTTGATGACTGACAAATTTTGCTTGACTTTCTCCAGTTTTCCTAAGGAACAGATGCTTGTTTGAATGACTTCTCTCTCTTTCTCTCTCTCTGTAGCGCTTAATTCTCCCCTCCCTTCCTGAAGTTCCTATTGTTCCAGATGCTCCTTGTTAATACATATCTAACCCATTAAGCACAATCCTTCGTGCACTTAACAAAAATACCATGTCCCCAAACTGGAACTGTTAAATTGCTTACTTTCAAGCTGTTTACAGTGAAGCAATTCTCTTTTTAAGTTGCTGTCTTTCAGGCTTCAACTAGCTCCATATAAACACTGTATACAGTCTGCTTTTGTTTTCTTCTGACTTTTTTAGTAATATAGCACATTTTCAACATACAACTCATTGGAAACACCATTAGTCTAAAAGCAAAAGAAATTAAGACAGTATATGTAATGACTCATGGGAAACATGAGCATATTGTCTTTATTTTTTGTAGTGACTGCTTCCAGCTGCTGTTAACACACCAATAATAACACAGGAATTATGTAGTGAGAGTGTTTATACTTAAGACAGCAACAAAGGACATCATGCTGACAAAGGGTTGAGAAATGCTTCACAAATAAGGGAGTCACTGCCCAACATAGTTTAGAGCTGTTACTCATTGCCTCAGGAACACATTAAAGCTGCTTTAGGTATGACTAGTCTTATACTCTCCAAGATCATACAATTTTAGAAAGTTTTGGGTTGGTAAATCTTGGTGAAGATAACCTTGGTAAAGATTATCTAGTTCCAAACCCTTGCAGGGCAGGGACATCTTCCACTAGACCAGATTATTCAAAGCCTCATCCAACCTGGCCTTAAACACTTCCAGGGATTGAACAGCATCCAGAACTTCTCTGGGCAACCTGTTACAGTATCTCGCCACCCTCTCATTAAAGAATTTAATCCTAATATCTAATCTAAATCTCCACTCTGTCAGTTTAAAGACATTTCCCCTTGTCCTATCACTATCTGCCCTTGTAAAAAGGACCTCTCTATCTTCCTTGTAGTCCCCTTTTAGGTACTGAAGGCTACTCTCAAGTCTCCCTGAAGCCTTCCTTTCTCCAGGCTGAACAACCCCAACTCTCTCAGCCTGACTTCATAGGTGAGGTGCTCTAGCCTTCAGATCATATTTGTGAGATTTTACCTAAACAGAACTGCCCAAACTAGGAAGCACTGGACGTATGTATAGACACACACTATCTCTGTTGCCTAGGGCTGTAATATATCCAATACATTACTTACGCTATGAACATAGCTCAGGAAAATGCTGCTCTGGAGTGAGCCAATGTGAGAGAAGACTAGCTAAATATACTAACTTTTTTTGTAGACTCAAGTTACATTTTCTTATTTGTCAGCATGAATTCAGCTGCTCTATTCTAGATGTGGGATAGCTGAACTGACAGGCACCAAGATATTCACAGTCACAGTGAGTGCTGTGAGAGTCTGAATCAGTGTCACAAATGCGAGCAGATGTGCCTTGCCATGGGGATTTGTAAAGTGTGACAGTAAACATGCTAGAACAGAGGAAATGCTAGCAGTACTGGATAACACCTAGCTTCTTGAGGGTGATAAATCTGAGTCCATATATCAAGGCAGCCACCTTTTGTTCTCTCAGCCTGCCTAAAGCAGTCTTTTTCTAGTTGTGAATGCTCCATCCCTGGCAGTGTTCAAGGCCAGGTTGGACAGAGCCTTGGGTGACACGGTTTAGTGTGAGGTGTCCCTGCCCATGGCAAGGGGGCTGGAACTAGATGATCTTAAGGTCCTTTCCAATCCTAACCATTCTGTGATTCTATGAAGAGATCAGCTCATAGTTTCCTTTATTGTACACCATCATGTTTCCCGTCATCTGGAAGATGATGCACACAATCCCAGAAACTCAAAGAGGAATCTCCCTTTATCCACAAGCAGGAAACTGGAGAGAACAGTGGTACACCTATACACTTGCCCCATGACATTTTCTTTAAATGTTAATATGAAGTAAAGATTTTTGAAATTCGTTTTCAAGCCTTGGCTATAATTCAGATTGGGAACTCATCCAGGATATTGCCAAAGAGTAAGAATCTTAAACTGATACATAGAACACCTTTATAAGTAGCTATCTGAATAAGGAAGCTATTTAATTTGAAAAGAATGAAGCTGTTACTTCATGTATTACAAAGGACCATACATAAAACATTAAGGATGACAACAGCATAATAAAAAAAATATTATCAAGACAAAGAATTCATTTAGAGTTTGATTATACAGCATTGTGAAAACCATGATAGACAGCTGCATCACTATCACTAAAATCTACAGAGCTTTCATTTTTAATTTGCTAATTGAGGCAATGAATATTCATTATCTCAAACTTAGCAATTCTGCAGTTCATTTGCCTGCTATGTGATTTGCAGCACTACCATAAAAATCCAGACTAGCAGAAAATGTCAAAGAAAACTAGTGGACCACGCAAATTTCTCTTTACACATTGCCTCTTACTCCCTATGCAATAACACAACACTATACTGAAGACACAGCTCAGACTTAAATTCATGTCCTATTTTTTGAACAGGGAAAGCAACTGCCCACAAAGGATGTTTATCATTTAGAGTTCTATATTAATTGTAACTTTCTCTGTTCATCACAGTTGAAAGAATTGGCTTTATATATTTTTTGCTTAAAAAGATAGCGTTTGCAATTGCCCGCTATTTTTCTACTACAAACATAAAATGAAAACAGAACAGTAAAATTACTGAACATACTAAGTGCTGCAATGGTAGTTTTG
This sequence comes from Agapornis roseicollis, assembly GCA_002631895.1. Taxonomy (NCBI): domain Eukaryota; kingdom Metazoa; phylum Chordata; class Aves; order Psittaciformes; family Psittacidae; genus Agapornis; species Agapornis roseicollis. Next base: position 18,659 of record NDXB01003592.1, on the reverse strand, counting down.
TGCAATGATTGCTTAAGGTTGGCAATAATTCTAGATTACTTGCTTAATGGTATAATAGAAAGTGTTGGAATAAAATCTAACATTAAAACCCAAAAATCTGCACAACTAAACAATGACTGCTTTAAACTTTAATTTGAAAAGATTTCTTTGTTCATAAGTCATCCATCTGTCAAACAAAATGCTATAGCTTTTTGTTAGCCCCGCTTTTTAACCATGTTTGTTTTGTTTAATAATACACTGTGGGACTAATGTTTAAAAGACAGAACCGCCAAAACCTCTACTGATTTTGTAATATTATGATGAATTTCACTGACAAAAGTGCTTATATAAGTGTAATTTATGCCATTGCAAAACCAATTTAAATACAGAAAAAACCTCACTGGTTAGGACTGACATTTGCCGTGAAAAATCCATCACAACAGATGTCTCAATTCTCTGAGACATTTTCTCAAGGAAAGACAGATAAAGTACATCAGCTAGATATTCACAAGTTATTGGACTTGAATTCATCAATACATCTCACCTATCATGTCTATACAAGGCTCCAGTTCTGCCAATCACTGCATGATGTGCAGCACAGAGCATCCGACTAGAGTGAGCAGAGCCTACACAGGAGCACAAATATACCCAGCTTACATTAGGCAAGCCCTCATCTTTAGCAGCAGTGAATTTCAGATAAATTTCTCAGGGAGCAGCTGTAGATGGTTACAGGCTTGTTTACATGTAGATTTCTTAGTTTTGAATGTGATATTCAAGCTGTTTTTGCTAAACTTGGAAAAAAAAAAAAAAAGGAGTTTAGAGCATCATTTATTGTGATACAAAGAAACTTCACATTTTTCATTTTAAATTAACTGAAAGTCAAGCTACGTTTCAATGAATATGAGGGAATCAATGCAGTAGACTGAACCAAGGTAATGACTGATTCAATTTTGTGTACAAACAAGGATAAAACCTCGTTATGACCAGAAATTGCCAGCATTACTCAACTTTTTCAGTCTTCAGGAAAGAAAAATGCAGTGACCAAAAAGCAAGGCTGAATATTACTTACAGGGATTTTTGTTTGGTCCAATGAGACACGTTCTTTTCCATTTACAAGCACATCCAATCCTCTCCTTCCCCCCCAAAAAAAAAGGATAAAACCAAAATGAACCAAAACCCAAACCAACACCCACCCCACCCATCACCCACAAAATTTACCCACAAAACGTATTGAAAGCAAACAGAATTCTGAAATCCTACCCTGTGGGTTACTGGTACACTCAGGTATAGACATAATTTTCTTCAGCAATTTAAAAACTGGGCTTGACTGCCTTTTAAACTGCATCAGGGCTTGGGTTCCACAGCTTTGCAGTTACTAGCACATCAGGAGAACAGCAATACTAGAATTTGTCCTTCAGCTCTCTCTAACAGGCCTCTTACTCTTAACCTTCTCTATCTTCCTGCAAAATCCTTTTTCTAGCTACTGTAATTATCTCCACAAGTCCAGCTGCTATTTTTTTCTCCTTCATTTTATCCATTTACTTCACATCTAAAGACTGCCACACATCAAACTGCTATGCAATACAGCCAACATTAACCTTTTTGGACAACTTAACTCCCTGGAAAATGAGAAAACCTGAAGCTCTTCCCCTGTAACATGCCTAATCTATCAACACAACAAATCCCTAATTCCATCAGTCCTGACCACAGGCCCTTCCTCTCCCTATTTTTCCTTAAATAGAACTGATTTCTTTTGATGGCCACTCCCCAAGACACTAAATTTACTTAATTTGGGCTCTAATCCACCCCAATACCCAGCTGCTACAAATCTTCTGCATCACTTACTTCACAAATCATCCACCTTCCCTAGATTTTGGGATTGCTCAGTCTTTTGTAGCTTCCCTATACTTACCCTTAGTTTAACGTAAACAACTATAGATAAGGAAATGGGGGGGTTAATTTTCACAAAGACAAGTGTATCTGTTACATATTCAGCAAGCTTTAACTTTAGTTCTGCCTGCCTTGACGCATGAAATCTTTTGGGATAGTGCCCAGCTGAGAATTTTCTAGGTCCTGGTCATGTCAGAAAAAAAGACCTCAATGTTGGACAAGATTCGACCAGAGGTTGAATTTCAGCAGATTTGTAGCTTCTCTGAAATAGAAGGATTAGAAAATCTTGGAAAGGGTAAAAAAAAAACCCAACCTTTTGAAGTCAGTTTCTTCTCTCTGAAGATTTTTGCCTATTATTGTTAGAATGGACACTGAGAGGATTGTCTTGATTGAAGATCTATTGCACAGTATTGGATTCAGAACAAGAGGTCTTACATTCTTAGGATACAAGCAACACTAGAAATCATTCTCTGCTTTTTTGAATTTGAAATAACTTTCCCTGTGTAAACTTCTTATCTCGTATTTTCCTTTTATAACCGTTTTTTTAATTTCCAAGTGTTCAACAGAAAGGAGAAGAAATTTTCTTTAGAACACTCAAAATACCATGAAATGATGGAGAGTTTGCTACAGATGTACATGAAAGCTTTATTCTGATTCTAAAAAAGTAATTCAGCGATATCTTAAGATTGAAAATTCTCCCTGAAAGCAAGTGAACTAGACATTCTATCATGCAGGTGAAAATAAAATGGTTATTTCTTGACATAATCTTTTGATAACTCAACATGAAACACATATGATATGATCCTTCTTTGTAGTTAGGAAAAAAAGAAACACAAAACTAGGAGTGTAAGCTACTACATTAATTTCAAAGTTCTTATTATTACAACAAAACAGTTTGTGATTTTATAAGAATTGTAGGGTTTCCCACTCATTTCAAATTATTTGAATTGGATAACAAGTACCCAGTATCTAAAGCAAAAAGTAACAGGTGAAGTACCAATGTGATAAATATAAGGAAAATATAGTCTACCTCTAATAGATTATTTGCCTCAAAATTCCTATTTTTGTCTTGATTATTTTTTTACCTGTGATGAAGTTGGTTTTGTTAATATTTATCCATTCAGTAAGCACGTTTGAGTCAAATGAAGGGATAGCACCTTATGCAGAATTTGTTTAAAGAGCCTTTTTTGTTCATGAAAAACATTAATTTCAGTGTGACTCCAGAATGCCCAGTAATTTCTTCACTGTAATTATTTAAGCTACTTTCATCAGTCTTTTTGTATTCATTTTCCTTTCATTTTCTCCTACACAACAACACATGTTGAAGCTTTTCAGGAGCTTTTTCAGAAGAGTTGAATTATACAGTGGTTTTACTTGCCTATCAGTTCTGAGATATCAACAATCTTGACAGGCTTATATTTTCTAAATGTTTTCAAGAGATCAATACAAGTTTCAGCTGGATGAAGTTGTATAAACTATATAAGAATTTCATTCTTTTCTTTACAAGAGCATGCAGAAGATATAAAGTACTGATTGGAGAGGCAAAGATTAATCTGCAAAAAGGCTACTCAGCTGTTTGAATTGATTTACAGTATATGTGCATATATGTACATGTGCTTCCATAGAAGCTGTAGAATGACTGTGAACCCTTTTAGACAGATTCCTTAGTGTTCAGTTTGGCTTGGAATCATTTCCAGCCACCTGCTCCTCACTCCTATACGGTACAATTCATTATCTAAGCATTTCTGAATGTAAAGGTGCAATCGTACAGATAAAAGTTGAGTAGATGAGCACTTTTCAGACCAAGGCTTTCTTAGGACAGTTTAAAATCATGTTGAACTCCAGGAACCTTTTCCAATGGTGATCACTGGTAAGGTGGACCCAAACTGCTTGGAAAGCCTTTCTGATACTCCATTGTGATACCTAGTGAAATAGCTGTATGGTCATGTTAAACTATGAAACATGTTTCCTAATATATGCTTTAGAGGACAAAACCCACAAACATTTTTGGGAACAATGAGAAGAAGAAATACTTTGAAATAATGGGTTTGTTCCAGTTTCACCAGAACCTTTAGATGAAATAATATACTTTCCACTTCCTATTATTCAGAAATACTAGGAAAATATTTCTTCATCTGCTCACTGCTCTGTAACTGGAATTATGGGGGAAAATCAGAAGTGCTGATGGCAACTGATGTTTCTGATTACACAGACAACTTTTAGATATCTCTCATTTCCACAACAGTTGAAACACAGCATTTGTACATAGCTGGATACGGAGTGCACTGTTTATTTCAGAAGGCTGTAAGTTCATCAGTTAAAATAAAGCTGAGGTTGATTTCCTTCTGAAAAGACTGTTGATTTATTAGGACAGCTGGCTTCCTCCTGCAAAGCCTGAGAAATGACAGACATGACAGAACAGCAGAAAAGTGACGGGTGCGGGTGGGGAAATGTAAAATATCAGTGCATTGCCTAATCAGAAGACATGCATTCTGAATAAGCAATAAAGTAGTTGATGGATGGTGGTTAGAAGGCTTTTGAAAAGCATTATTAGTTGCCCTATCCTAGGTCTTTATAGGTTGAGCAATCAGCATTCTAAGTATCCTTAGGTCTGAAGGACAAATTAGCGTGTTCTGTATTTCCAGCATAGTGCGGAGGTAAAGACAATGCTGAAGGTTCATTATTTAGTCCCAAAGAAAAAGATTAAAGGGTGTTTTCAAGGTGAAAAGCAATAAAAGGCCCAGAAAGGAAATCTTGCAGGAAATAAGACAGTGTATTTTTGAAACAAAGCTGACACTAAAAGAAACAAAGCTGTGAGACTGTTTAATGTTTGTTTCGGTTGTTGATGGTAGCAGGAAAACATGTAATTTCTTTACAAAATAATCAAGAGGTATGCTACAAGAATAGCTTGACAAGAATTGATTCAAATAAGTCTTACAACCTCTTGTCTCTGATTAAAGCAGGTAATTACCATGCCATTTTCTGGCTTTGTAATGTATGAATCACTTGTGCTATATAAATATTTATTTAATACAAGCAATTTGGCATAGCCCTACATACTTGCTAAGCACCCAAGTCAATAGAAAAACAATGTATATTAAAGTCAAACACTCAACATTTTTCAGAACACTGAACATAAGGATTTTATTCCTGTCCTGAGCTCCCACCAAAGCACTCCTGTGGAAGTCCTCAAAATAATCTTTTACTAAGCAAAGGCAGAAGCCACTCCCAATGAAATCTATTCCTGACTTTTAGAGTTATAGAAAGTGGTTTCTGTTTAGTCACTAAAATCTGTCTCCACAAATGATTCCATACAAATAAACAGACCATATTTCAGGTTTGTACTTCAAGTACTGGAAAACTGCAAAGTACACAAGTATGGAACTCGCGTGCATGTTTTCTTCAGCAGAATGTACATGGCAATGTCTCATGAAAAGCTACATTTTCTTTTCCAAAATAAAATTGCTATAAACTGTCAGAATTCCTGACTAGCAAACAAAGGAAAGTTAGTTGAGTTTTTTACTTTAAACAGTAAAAGAAACACTTTGGAGAAATCACACCAGTGGACACATGCAAGAGAGAGAAGTAAATTTTTTAGCCTTCTGAGATACACAGTGTAAGGTATTTCATCTTTTCATGTCTCTGAAAGGACATGAAAAGGACCTGCTTTTGTGAAAGCAGTGATAAAGCAGTCAGTCCATTGCTCAAAAAACATTTCCAAAACCAACAGACTACATATGAAATAGCTGAGAGTTGTGTACCTTTTAGGAACATTCCAGGCATCTGACAGGTTGATTTAAAAGACATGCTACAGAGCCATACTTGAGATACTCAAGAGCTCAAAACTTATTCTTTAGCTGAGTGAAGCTCATTTCTTTTCAACTTTGTCACTAATAAAAAGAAGAATTAGAAGAACAAGTAGTACTACAGTGTCTCAGACCAGAGGTTCATCTAATAAATTGTCTTGTCTTTAACAGTCTAATAATGGGCACTTTTAGGAGTGTACAAATAAGCATGTACTGAATAACTCTTCCTTGCTACATCATCCTGTTTTCTTTGAATTAACGGTTTAAGAACCTTCTGAGATGGAGGTTACACTTGGATGATTGCATTCAAGAGCCCCCGTGGGCCTTCTCCAGAAACATGGCAAATTCATTTTTGACAATATGCCACCCTATGGTAACTATTTTATAGGCTTTCATAATATTTACCTTCAATCACTTAGTCTAATAACTGAATAATAACTGCATTTAAACCTCATTGAGTCCAGCAACCCCATAAAAAGCTGATAATTTTCTTAACTGCCCATCACTGTGCATGTATTTTTAGGGTTAATTTTCCCAAATACATTACCTTGACCTTCATAACACTAAATTTAGTTTCCATTTTATTATCTCATAACTCAGCAGTGGACAAACCTGCAGGTGTTCACAGTCCAGCTCCAATTTTGACAACCATGAACAAGTATGAGTTATCAGTAAACACTATCAGTAGCTCTTCCCTCCAGGTGACTCAGGAGATTACAAATAGCACATGACCTATATTCTCCACATTTCTTGTTAGGCCTAATTTCCCAATGCAAAACCCACACATAATCTTCTCTAAGCTATCATAGATATTTTCTAATTCTTTTGTTATTACTGTTTTTACCAGTCTACGTGGGAGAAAATTAGATTAGCTGTCTTACAGTGCTTAGGAAAGACAAGGATTGTTTTACAGACTGATGTATTATTTGTGACTTGCTGCTCCTTTGGCACTGGAGCTGTTTTCAAGAACAGGTTATGTACAAGCAATTCTGAGTGCTTTTAGAACAACTCCTAGGGTATTGTTTCTTGTTTCTTTTTTCTTTTCTTTTTTTTCTTTTTTTTTTTTTTTAAGAC
>NDXB01003592.1:531-11817 GCA_002631895.1 Agapornis roseicollis | reverse complement strand
GGGTATTGTTTTTTTTTTTTTTTTTTTTTTTTTTTTTTTTTTTTTTTTTTTTTTTTTGACCAATATGTCAGATTTGAGAAGAACATTACAGCATTGCAATAACCTTCACCAAGCATATCATGAGCAAAGCCTAATGTTCTTGATATGGATTAACCTTCTGTTGTGAGTTTTCACTCCACACAGCATTGATGTATGTATACATGTATGTGTGGTGTTTCCATGAAAGCACATATGATAAACGAAAGTCTATGTAGAGGTAACTGAAGTCTTCCATTATTACTGCTTTCTTTATTTGAAGCCTCTCTATCTGTTGCAGTCGATACCATCCTAGTGAAAAGATGAAAAGGTGAAAACAGGAGAAAAGAAGTACTGTTAGCAAGTCCACTGATGCTTTCTGACGTGTCAAAGTCATATTGCTTCTAAGTGCAATTCCATTTCACTTCTTGAAAAATCTGTAGAGAAGTAAATGTAGCTCATTAAAGTCTGGAAAAACATAAAACTAACAAAATGGACATTTACTGAAAGACATTAAATAGACATTTACAGAAACACTAGTGATGTGGCGAGATGTCTTCATCCTGACAGTAAGACAAAAAAGTTGGAAATAAAAGTGGCTGTATTTATATCCCCAAGAGGGGTGAGTCTGGTGTGTAAACAAGTTTCTGAAAGTGAGCCAGGAGAATTCCTGTTAGTTGTGCCACTAATGATAATAAGCTAATGCTCTTTGCATTTTTGCAGACTTTTTAGTTTTAAGACTTAAAAGCTATTAACTGATCTTGAGAGTGCTTCTGCAAGACAAACACATATTATTATCCCTTCATCAGCGAGGGAGACAGAGGCACGCAGGTTTGGATTTGTCACGTAAGGAACTGATTACCAGAAGCAACAGTGAATCACCCACATCTTCTGTTGCTAATATTGTACAAACTGACCTTAACAGTGTAGATGATGACAAATGTCCAGCTGGAACATTAAAGACTTGTGACAAGGAGGGAAAAGGGAAAAAATTGTACACACATTAGAATAGACATTAGAATAAAAAGGGAGACAATTCTGGCTGGAGAGAGAAGACCAGGACTGTCTTATTCATCATCCCCAAAATGAATCATGAAATCTGAATCACTTTCCTCTCATCTCCCTTGTAGTTCATTTGTTTGTCTCCAGGTTCTGCCTCCCAGCGTGTTACGTGTTTTATTTCACCCAAACCCTGCCCCGAAAACTACAGTAACTCACATGGCACCGCGTTGCCCTGCAGAAGAAACCAATCTCCTGTCATAGCACAGATGCCGTCTTAGGCTCCAGAGCTTCTGCCAGCGTTTACTGCACTTAACACAAAACTGAAGCTGATCGCGGCCCGGGCCCGCTGCTCGCTCGCTAGATGGCGCCGCCGGCTTCTGCGGAAGGTACCGCCCCTCGACCCCCAGCTGCACCGCGGCCGCTCAGCGCGCGCGGTTTTACCGGCGCTCCGCTCTCGCCGCACTCATCTGCTCCGCAGCCCCGACCCGTGAAACAAGGTTGATCCCAGCCCCAGTGAGCCTGACCCGCTCCCATGGAGACGGAAAGGCTCCCTGCTCCCTGCCACTGCGTGTAGGGCTGCGGGGATGGTAGTGCGGAGGCAGGGTCCATTTGATGGCGGTGCGGGTGTGGAGGGAACAAGAGCCAGGGATGGGATGCGCGCCCTGCAGCCTCCGGGCTGGGGAGCAGGGCGCAGGGCTCCCAGGAACTAGGGAGAACTCGCGGACTTGACCCCACAGCTGCACGTTAACAAGGTGCAGGGCAGCAGGTGGCTGTGTGCAATGGAGTGTGGGGCAAAAGAGGGAATTGGGAAGTCTCCCTTCACTCTGGGGCACAGTTGCTTTGATGGTGCCTGGCTCGCCATATTAGAAGATCCTGGAATAGCTACCCATTTGCTGCTAGAATGGCTGCAGCATGGAGGATGCCGAGTCAAGGAATCGCGGCAGGGTTGAGGGTGGAACAGAAATCACCTGGTCCATCCCCTGGCACTGAGCAGGGCTGCAAATATATCCCAGCCTTGAGACTCCACAACATATCTGGGCACCCTGTGCCAGTCTTCAGTGTACTCATTAGTCTCAAATCTGGGCTCTTTTATGGTGCAGAAGATAGGCTCTCCAATGGTCATTCCTCAATCCCATGGACAGAGTCATCAGAGACACCTAGAATGTGGCCCAGGTTGGGGATGACCTTTCCCCAAGGCATTCGTTTGCTTTGTAGTTCCAGTAGAAATAAAAGTTTACTTATGAGCTGTGGATGGTCTTTGATACAGCTCTGTCCCCAGTCAGTGGCTCATGCAGAACTTGGATGCCAGTGAAGGCTTGTGATCTCAATGTCTATATGATCTCGTAGGAAAGACATTTCTTCATTTTGCAGCTTCTGCAAACCTACCTAGAACTTGACTCAAAGTTCAGAATAACTTAAATTGTGCAAGTTCTGTTTCTATTAAAGAAGGGATCAAATCAGGAAGTCAAATGATGTCCTCTGGATATATAGCAGACTTATGAACAAGGAATTTTAAAATTAGGAACAGCTGGGAACTGCTGAAACCCAATGGAGAAACTAATGTTCAGTTAGGAAGAAAAAATCTTGTCTCATTGTACTTGAGTGCTAATGAACATAAAACTTGTATCATTACTTTTAGTTCAAATAATCTTCCTCAACCATAAAAGTTTGCAAAAGTTTCTGAAGTATTTTATAGAAGTGCTGAAATAATTATATCAAGAACTTACATTTAAATGTCCTTCCAATATGTCTCTTTAAAACCTGTATGTGGTACATAGGCAGTCTTGGGAAACAGAGTGAATTTTCTCCAGGGTATCCTACAGATAGATATAGATATATATATATATATAACCAATTAGGTAACTGTAGTAACCAATCCACTCCCACTGGCATCATCTCGTCATACAGTATTCACTGAAAAACTGTGATGTANTAAACCTGTATGTGGTACATAGGCAATCTTGGGAAACAGAGTGAATATTCTCCAGGGTATCCTACAGATAGATATAGATATATATATATATATATAACCAATTAGGTAACTGTAGTAACCAATCCACTCCCACTGGCATCATCTCGTCATACAGTATTCACTGAAAAACTGTGATGTAGTGCTTTGATCTCCTTCTAACATTTACATTTGGAACTTAATATGAAAAGAGTACAAAACAGGGAAAGAAAATGAGGGGGAGAAGATAGAAAAAATCTGCAATATGGGGCAGGCATAAAAGGCAAAATAAAAGCTGAAGATTGAGGGGAACAAAGTCATAGAACAGGAGAAAAGGGTGGAGAATGTGGTTAGGGTCAATGATTTGTGCTTTCATAGGAATGTCTGTCAATGTTCTTAACATTTATGTAAGAAAAGCTATCTCCTCAATTTCCATTCTGGATTAATATGAAAAATAAAATCAACAGAAAGTTTTTAATTTAACAGAAATTTTGGTTACAAAAGCACTGGTTTTCAAGCAGGGGAAAAACAAAAATAAAGATAAGATCGACTGGGCTGCTTTTGGTAACTGTTCTCTGAAATAGCCTGGAGCTCTTGACGATAAATGTAATCAACAAAAAACGATTAGTGTGTGCTGTGCCAGATTGCATAAGATACCAATTAAGAACTGGATCCTGCAGAACTCAGTTACTGGGAGATAATTGATTGGGGCTTCCTGTGTGTTAGTGGGAGTCTAGAGGTTCTCATGAGTCCCTATGTTAGAGCAAATAATTGCACTCAAATGTATCCATTTCTCTGTGCTGACCACAGAGAGGACCTTGGGTGAGTAGCTTAGCTAGATATGCCTGCATTTTAGATAGCTACATTATGTGAGATTAATTCCGTCCTCTTCATATGTCTTAGATAGCTGAGCCTATAAATGAAAGAGATGACGGTGTTATTGTAAATTATTATGATGAAAAATAAGGAAAATATTATGTGAAAATGTGTCTACAATTCTTCTTCCTGCAACTGTTGAAACTACCCTAAGACCATTTCCACAAAACTTATCTTCTTCTTCTTCTAAAGACACAGTAGGGTTATTTGTAGAAATGTGAAGATTAAAAGTTTACTGAAATAAGCAATTTACACCAAGGTTCAGTCTTTATACTTTGTTCTAGTGCAGAGCTTTAAAACACGTAATTAATGAAAAAAACCCTGAAAGTATGCAGGGCACAATTTACTTCTGTTTTCCTAAATGTTTAAAGTACTTAAAATACTAAAAAGACTAAAAATTATTTTTATAATTGTAATGAATGAATTTGCATGTTACAAATTTTATATAATTCATACAGGGAATGTGTAAACCCTATGGCCCATATCTGGTCCAGCCTGTTAAATACAGCAGTTTATAAAGGTCAGCAAAAAGAAAAGTAGGCCCACTGATACCTTCTAGAGACCATAATAAACAGGTAGCAGAATATGAATTAATTAAGGGACAGTAGCCAGAAGACTAATTGTTTCATGATGACTTTTAGGATCCATTGTTTGATAGATAACAGAAGGGTTTAGAGAGAAGATTGAATTTTATCATTCTAGTTACTGCATTTACTTCCTGTAAGGGCTCATGATTCACAGTGATGCTTCTGTGAGTCTTTCTCTTGCAAATTGAATGCAACCAGGTAAAACCAACCACAGGCAGCAGTGCCAGTTCTGTTGTCTATACTAAAAATTTCCATTCTGTCAACAGTTCAGTCCATTGAGCAGCAGTAGTATGAGGTACAAAGTGTTCTAACAGATGCAAAAGAAAACTAGCACAGAAAGCTAAAAAGATTAATTCTTGGAGAGCTGACTTTGTAATTGAGAGACATCAAATTAGTTGTAATCCCATATATCCCCCTGTTTTAACTCTGGTATTTCAAACACGGTATCATACCAACTCTTCTTTGGCCATAGCTGAAAAATAAAACGTTTCCTTTGGCTACAGGAAGACTAAAGATTCTGTATTTTCATTATTGAATTACATTTCCCTGTCACAAATTTACCACAGTCTAGTTGCAGAGGAGGTGGTGTGTCTTCGGAAACTGGTGAGGAAAATCAGACAGGAAAAATCCTACATGAATACATGAACACACATCAGTATAAACACTTCTATTTGAAAACAGTGCTGGGGTGTTTTCTCCACTCTGAAGATAATTTAAACAGTCCTTCAAACAGTGTTTTTCTTATCTCAAACACTGAACTGACAGTGCATTTCAGTACACAGGACTTTTTGAAGAGAAGAGAGAAACAAGCAAACAACTGACTTGTGCAGAAACACTGGGGTTTGGGTTTAAGCATTGAGCATTGAAAGGGGTAGGAGTCTTCTCTGCCCAGTATGGATTAACCAAGTGCAACCCAGCCCTCTTCTGCATCTGAGCAAGGCACGAGGTGTGTGGCCAATGTCTTAGTCGTATCCAGTATCAACTCCAAAAGACAAATACAGAGGCATCAGAGGGTTCAGATGCATTGGTCTCTGCCCCTGTGGTGGTTCAGTTATCTGAGACTCAGTAGATTGAATGACCCAACCTTGCTATGGCAATACTGTTCTGTGCTGCAAGCAGTGGTTAACAATTGCAGTGCCTACCTGATGTGAGCAGGTCTGGTGAGGACTGCAGCCTTCCTCTCAACTGTTTCCCCAGCTACAAGTACCAGTGCCCTGGCTCACCTCTGCCCTGGCCTATTTTCACTGCAGTTCTCACCACAACACTCTCTGTCGTTCTGTAAGAGGCGCTTCAGGTCAACCTTTGCAGTGTCCCAGTATCCTGCAGAAGGATCAGCAGCATACCTTAGGCCTAGCATGTGATCCTGTCCATTTCTTGTTCAGTCATGATATTCAGTCTAGCTACAAAATAGCTTGACATAAAATAGTATGTTTACCAAAAGGTTTTCATATGATAAGACAGATAGCTAGCATGCAGGGTAGCCTGACTATTGAGCTCTCCATGCTTCCTGAATGGTGTTGATACCAGCCCAGCTTTTCCTTGTGTAGGCTTCTCTGGAGGTGCTGGGCTTTAAGTTAGTCACAAGAATACCTCTGTGATGAGCTCCCAGGTTTTACAGTTAACTTACAGAGAAACAAAATTTAGTTTGTTCTGTTGTATGTTTCCATTTTTCTTTTGGGAAAGGTAATTTTAGTTTATCAGATTCACTGTGCAAGGCATATATGTGATAGGATGCAGCAGCCTGCACTGTTTGTAAGCATAGAACAGGAAAAGCACTTTCAATATTTACTTGTCCAAAAGGCAAGCATAACTATATATTCCTTGATATCTGTAGCACATACCAGGAAACAATTTTATCTCTAGTCATCTCCATGGGAAGCAGGTGGTGTTTTTCTCATTTGCAGAGTTTTCTGCAAAGTTCTCTCAGCTATTTCCTGTTTCTTCCTGAAAATAGCAGTGAGCATTTCTTTATCGCAGGAGTTGGTATTACAGGGCTTATTATAGTAATTTCAGGAATTTCTTTTTATCTCAGCTTTTGTCTCTGGGGTTTAAAAAGTGTTCAAGTGACATTAATTATAAAGTTTACTTTTGGTTTACTTAATTTTAACTCTATTTTAAATAACCTATAGGGGTTTTGGTTTGTTTGTTTGTTTATTTGTTTTACCAGGTTTCTTGGTTAAGTAATGTCATACGTACGGACCAGAAGAGCAGTGCAATCTTTAGAAAGCTTTCTGTACCTGTGATTAGTGAAACTTCTCTACAAATTTAGCCAAAGGTGTGTCAATCCAGCAAAGAAGTGCAGTGGTAAAACCTGAAAGCTCAGATGAAACATGTTGGCAGGAGTGTCCCATATTTTATGATAGCCCTTGATAAAACTGAAATCAGTATTCCTAAATGAAGGGATTACTTCCGTTCTAAGTACCTATCAATAGCATTTCTGCTTAGGAAACCTTATTGTTTACTGAATATCTAGAAAAATGGTAAATAATAGTGGTAACACAAACGTTCTTAGGCTGCTCAGCCATAGGCACAGATGTAGATAATAGACAGTATCTATTATTCTAGATACTGCCTTCTGTTCGGCATGACATCATCTTTTAGACACTCAGACATGCAGGTATTGTAACAGGTTTTAAATGAATGTTGAAAATCTGAAGTGAGCCATGTTCCCATCATAGCTTAGATGACATTGAAGTAATACAGCAGGAAAAATATTTAAAGAATTGAGTATCATGATTTCCATTGTGTACAAAAAAGAGAATTTCTGCATTGTGTTAAATAAAATTATTTCACATAGTAAATTTCTGTCAGAGTTCTCCTGTGACGCCTCTGGAGCCAGCTTTTCAGCCATGCTCATTTACGTGAAAAATATGTGTGCTACCCAAACTAAACAAAAGAAATTCCTTTGGTGGGGATTTTGGAGGGTGCATATGTGTGCGTTTATAAAAGTCCACTAACTGTATTTGTGAAGAGAGGAGACTGTATCTGGGTAGGAAAATGCAAAACTGATGTAAGATTTTTGTGAGTTGGAACATAGAGGAATTTTGTCACTTTACATCTTGGTATGTGCGTCTTTTTCTTGGATACCCATAGCTGCCTCTAGTCCACTCATTCTGGTCAAACTTTGCAGCAGGTTTTGTCTGTTCCTCCTTAAGCAAAACCAAATTATAATGCCAGCTCCAATTACGGAAAGTGCTAGGAGAATGAACAGCCAGATAATGCTGGTGGGAATTACTGTCTCCATTTTCCCTTCTGTAAGTAGATAAAATGAAATCAACACCTTTGATTTTAAGTGATTTCAGAATGCAGTAGTAAATGGGATTGCTTTAACCAGAAATCAAATACAATATGCATGTGAAATTTCTATTCAACGCTTATTTAATGGGCTTTTTTAGCTATTCAAACAAACAAAAATTAAGTCTGGTCAAAACCAGATTTACTTCAGAATAATCTGTATTTCCTACATCTAGATACAGATTAAGTTTATAGACTTTTTATTTTAAAATTTTTGTTTTGAATATCCTCAAAATGAATACCTAGAAATTATGTAATTATATTCTTCTTATATTTGAGCATTTCATTATAATTCTACTTAAGAGGAAGTATGCTTACCTATAGCTTCTTTTGACATCTCTGTGTTTTCAGGAGGTTTTGGAAGGAAAGGAAAATGTTTATTCTGAATGCTTTAATTAAAAAAAAAAACCCAAAACAATTTAAACTTCCTAAGTCCAGATGCTCCTAACAATTCCCCCTAAATCCACATACTGGTGACAACTGCTCTCACAGGGACGTGGAGCTACGTATGTGTAAGCCTCAAATAGGATGATTGGCTCTTTTATTCCAAGAGTATCTGACCTCCTCAGTTGAGATACCATGCAAGACGGAAAATTAAGAGTCAGAATTCTGTTCTTTCTAAAAGTGTTTTCAAATATTTTCATTTCTGAGAAACTGCCTGCAGGATCCTTAATCCTTTTAAAGTGTTTTCTGAAACATGAAACATTTCTTGAGTGTTAAAGGTGTATCATGAGCATTTTACTTGAGCTGAAAGGGATTAAACTGAAAAGTTTAGCCCCTTCTATCAAGAGACAACCATTCTGTGTGGATGTGTTTCCTGTGATACTTGCACTTCCTAAACTTAGCAGGTAAGGGAAAAGTGAGCAGGTACAAAGTTTAACCAAACAAAATGTCCATGATCTGGACCACTTTCAGTTAACGTTGGTTGGTAATCGAACTCATGCATTTTCTTGCAGATTATCATTCTGTGATCAGGATAGTACCAATGTTTTATGCTTCTATCATGCTGTAGATCAAAAGTGCCACATGAATGTGTCTAACCTTATTCCTCTAATGCATCAACTTAGCGAACAGTAATGAAAGTAATCACCAGTTCCAACATTTCTACAAGATAGTTTTCATTGCACTCATCAGAGTAAGCTACAGCTTTTTTTATAATATATTCAGCTGAAATTAAAAAAAAAAAAAAATGTTATTTTGAGCTTAGTCTGTGTGATATTTGAGGGAAAAGCCTACTAAAAACTGAGATTTTATTAAAAATGAGTGGTCTTTAAGAGTTCTTTTAGCAAAGCATAGGGGTTTAAAGTATTCATGATGGTTTCATGGGACTGATGGTAATTTTACCGGATTTGTGGAGAGGCAGTCTTCTGAGGAGGCAGTCAGGAGCTGTGTGGAGCTTGTCAGTATTTAGGCAGGTGAATCCTGGTATTGGGGTCTATAGATTTTGCACACAAGCCTATAATGTTTTACATTTTACATTATATAATGAAAATACAGTATCAGGTATTATTTACCTTAATGTATTAGAGATATTACTTAATTTTTATTTTTCTTTACAGATATATCCTTTTTGAATGAACAGATGTTGGTGTTCCAGAAGTCAGATAGTGCATACATTTCTCCACAGTCTTCCTGCCATGTGTTTGAAGGTTCTCCCGTTTGCCAGTTGACAAAATTCATTGCAGATTTGTCTGCCCACACACACTGCTCTAATATTTAAAATGAGCATATATGTATACAATACAGGGGTTAGACAGACTAAGTTGTGATGAGGAAAACAAAAATTTATAACACAAATAGGTAGTTAAATGTTTTGGATGAATTTCTAAGCATATGTAAGCATTCTTTGAAATAAACTTTGATGTATTTTTTATATGTGTGTATTTTTCTACTATACAAAGTTAATATCTTTCTAACATAACATATTATCATTTTGTATGACACGATAATGTATAATCAAATATCAAAGATATTACCTCTGTCATTTTTCTTTAGTCCTATCCAAAAGTTTGATGATTTTCCATCGAGTATCTTAATGGTGTCTGCCAGAAAGTTTACATCAGTGTAGTCTCCTACTGATCCCAAATTGGCAGCTGGAAAAATATTAATAACACATCACAATGTTACATTTTCTCACAGCATAAATCAATAAACACATACAAGGTACGTAAAAAGCTGTAAAAGACTGTGATCCTTGCATGCAGTATTCACTAGTCTCATGGTTATTATATCACTGCATTGTATTTTGAGCATGACTGTGAGCTGTATGGATGCAAGTTGGCACAAAGACATGGATTTTGTTTTTCCTGTGGTATTTTGGAGAAGAAAAAACTGATGTCCTTCAATACCATTTGGACAAGCCCAAGAACAACACAGAATGTGGTGCAAGTAGGTTGAAAGTGGTACATATGATGTTGTCGGCACCAAGTATGTTACCACTACAGCTCTATCACCCACCAGTAGCTGTGCAGCATTTTTAGCAGTGCCTGAAGCTATGTACTGCAAGGGTACATAGGATGAGTAAGGAGTCCTTACACACTGCAAATTGCACACACTACCTATTACAAATACACACAGCTGTGTTAGGGTCTTAAGAAAATGACGACCTTCCTGGCATGGCCAGTGGATAAAATGTAGGCAAAAGTGTAGAATTAGACCAGTCTCCAAATGTGACCTTTCATTCTGGTTATTAGTGTGATATTTACATTCTGTAGTAATTTGTCTTTCTGTAGAACCATTTCAGGAATTCTGCTGTCAACAGCAATAATGTAAATTATTTTGCAAAGCTACTCTTTTTGTTTACTCAATCATAGGCTCATGTTTTCATACACATGAGGAAACATCCTACACATTAGCACTATACGTCTGAGTGATACTTTTAATCGGAAGAGAGAATATGAGGATTTCTTGCAGCACTTTCCTGTGTGTAGGAAAACACAGAATTCTGAAATGTATGCTGTATCATGGCATTTATCACTGGACTCTCAGGAGACGTCAGAAATGTGGAGTAAAGTGTCTTTTCCTCTCCCCTGGTCCACATACTGTTCTTCTCTCCAGCTTGCAGAAGCATGTTTTACTGATTCATGGAGACTGAGTCCTCCACCTTAGTTGTGGGTAGCCAGTGTGATGCATTTGATAAACTCTGCCCTGGAACAAACAAAGGCAACTTTCCTATTTTACATTGTGCGGGGATTCTCTCTTGTTTGGGGAAGAAAAAGAAAATGTTTATTCCGAAGTCTGTGTCTTCCTGGGACCGTAAAAGTTTGTCTCCCTACCCAATTAATGAGGTCTATAAAACTAGTAGGAATTTAATATTTTTGAGATATTCATATTCTGGTATTTGAGATACCGGACACCTCTGTCTTTGATAAAGTTTAATTTTATTGTGAAAAAGCACGCTCAGAAAAACAAGCTAAAGAGCTTTAAGTTTGAAGTTCTAAAGTAATTTAAGATTTGCTTAGCGATACCATCCATTCTCTCATCTGTTTAAATGACATCTTCAACATTTCTAAAAAAAAAAAAAAAAAAAAAAAAAACAAAAAAAAACAACTCACAGGGAACATT